>JAQZBX010024378.1:0-30215 GCA_029593785.1 Cabassous unicinctus
ATATTTTTTTTGGGTTAATGTATGTCATATGTTGTTTTGTTTCTGTTTTTGTCTTTTTAGTTGTTTTTAAACTCTCCTCCAACTCTCTCTCCCTTGTTTTTTCCTTTCAACTTGTAAAATTTCCCTTCGTATTTCTTGAAGTGCAAGTTTCTTATTGGCATACTCTCTTAATTTCTGCTTATCTGTGAATATTTTGAACTCTCCGTCATTTTTGAATGCCAGTTTTGCTGGATAGAGAATTTGTGGCTGGAAGTTCTTTTCTTTTAGTACTTTGACTATGTCATACCACTGTCTTCTTGCCTCCATGGTTTCAGATGAGAAATCAGCACTTAATCTTATTGTGCTTCCCTTGTAAGTGATGGTTCTCTTTTCTCTTGCTGCCTTGAATACTTTCTCTTTGTCTTGATCATTGGACATTTTGACAAGTATATGTATTTGAGTTGGCCTGTGGGGATTTATACTGTTTGGGGTGCGCTGTTCTTCCTGGATCTGCACATCCATCTCTCTCAATAGGGTTGGAAAGTTTTCAGCCATTATTTCTTTCAGCACTCCTTCTGTTCCCTTTTCCTTCTCTTCTCCTTCTGGGATGCCCATAATGCGTATGTTTGCGCATTTTGTGTTGTCAGTTAAATCCCTGAATCCCTGCTGGATCATTCTATCTTTTTGTCTATCTGTTCTACTAACCTTTTGATTTCAGATGTATTGTCTTCCACATCACTAATTCTTTTTTCTGCCTGTTCAAATCTGCTGTTATGTGAATCCAGCATCTTTTTGATTTCTTGGATTGTGCCATTGATCACCATCATTTCCGTTATCTTTTTATGTATGTTTACAATTTCTTCAGTATGTTCTCCCAGTGTCTTCTTAATATACTTAATCTCTTCCTTCACTTCATTAAGTTCATCCATGATATTTGTTTGGAAAGCTTTGATTAGTTGTTAGATGTTCTGCATCTCTTCCTGGTTTTTAGTTTGTTCATTGGACTGGTCCATGTCTTCCTGTTTCTCAATATGGTTTGTAATTTTATCTTGATGGGTTTATTTGGTTGATTAGCTTCTCTCTCTGCTCTAGAGTTTTATTTAGCTGGTGGTTCTGTGGTTTTATTTAGCTGGTGGTTCTGTGTGTGTGTTCAGTTTTCTCTTTGACACTTTTTCTTCTTATTTTATTTCCTTGCTTCTTTCTATGTTCCCTTGAAGGCAAAAGATTAGGGCCAGAGGAATTGAAAAATGTGAGAAAGGAAGAAGGATAATAGTAATATTGATAGAAGTTAGAAGAGGGGCTGTTTAAGACTTAGTGAAATGAATATTTAGCTCATGTAGGCAATGTTGAGTAATAGGAAAAAAAGTGGAGTACCTACAATGGCCTGGAAAACCAAATAGAGGAATATATATATAATGATTTAGAAGGCTAGAATGATGAAGAGGGAAAGAAAGAGTAAAGAAAGGGCTGAAAGGAAAAAATTAATATTAATAAAAAAAGAAGAAAACAGAATATATAGAATAGAAATTGACAGCCTTAAGTTGTGGGCTAATGAAAAAACATGGTATGTAGGAACCACAACAGAAAGCAGAAGGCAGAAAGATGAAGGAAGCAAAAGAGATAGCTTTGTATACAATATCAGTATATACAGAGAACGGGAAATCACTGAAGAAGAAGCACAGCAAAGAAGACAAGCTAGCAGCACCTAATTTAAAAACAAAAAAAAGGAAGAAAAAAAGAAGGAGGGGAAGAAAGAGGAAAAAAAAGCAAGAGACAACAAATAGAAAAAAACCAAACAACCACTCAAGCAAGCAGTCAAACAAATCTAAGGAAGAACATTGTTCCTTCTTGGCCCTTTTGGAACCTCTCAGCCTGCTTGTATTTATCAATCAATTGCCCTGAAAGGTTCTATCTGCAGGCTTTGAGGCAGATTTTAGCTATTAAACTAAATTAAAAAGAAAAATTCATTTTTTATTTTTTCAAAGTGACTGTCTTCTTTTTTTGGTGAAATAAGGGACCCAAAATATGTCCTCTTCTAGACCACCCCCTTCACTGAGGGGACCCTAACTAGGCTCATGAACACTAATCAAGCACTTCCCACTTCCTGGTCTCCCCAGGGGAGCTGAAGCTCTGATGTTAGTCACTGCAGAACGATAAAAATGTCTGACTCTGCCCCCTCTGGAGCTAAGGTTGAGTATCACTGGGCTGTTAGGTAGATCAGGCTTCCTCAGTAGATTCGCTATGAGGGGATCCAGGCAGCCAAATTGACAGAAAGGAAACCCCTCTCCACCTTCTGTTAGAACCCTCCCAGTCTCGGAGAATGCTCCCTCTCACCGGATTGCCGGCTGGAGATGGGGCTTATCTCTGGGCAGCTAGGTAAGTCAACTTCCTCAGCAGATTCACCACTCCCCTCAGCCTGTTCCTGCTTCAAGCCAGTTATTTTGCTCCCCAAGGTTGCAAGGGGTTCCAGGCAGCAAAATCCACAGAAAGGAAAGCCCTCTCGAACCTCCACCAGAATCCTCCTGCTTTCGGAGATCGCTCCCTCTTACTGGGCTGCCTCAGGAGTCACAGCTCAAACCAGCCTCTTTTCCCAAGGGTGGGGCTTAGCCATCTGTTTTAACCTCCACCGGCAGGGTTAAAACTCACAAATCTCTACCGAGCAATCAATGCCGTCCAGCTGCCTCCAGATAGATGTCCCAAACTTCTTGCTCTGTGTGCCCACAGCACAGACCTCCGGGCAGGACCCCATTCCCAATCAGCCATCCTCAGAGAGCTAGTCAACGAGTGTCCTCCTAAACCGACTTCATCTTAATCTCCCCCCAATCAATGCCATCCTAATCACCTTTTTAATTCACTCTTGTTTGTTTCCATTCAGTAAATATTTACCTTGAGATATGAAGGTGAATGTGCCCAGATTGAGTTGGATGACAGAAGAGGAATGAACAGGCCCACTTACTAAAATCAGGGAAAGTATTACAAGGAATGTGGTGGTGGCTTACCAATGAGTGGAAATTTGCCAGATGACAAATGTGGTGATGGTGTTCCAGGAAAGTAAAGCTGTATAATAAAATGAAAAAATATGTTTTCACTACAATCTGATTTTTTTTATTAATGACAATGTTTTGATAAAGTTTTTTATTTCAATACCTCTTGATACTCTGAAGCATAGACATATCCTACGAACAAAACTATTACTCTCTTCTATCTATAAGGAGAAAATGCTAACACCATTCTATTTATTAAGATTATATTAAATTCAATCTATTTTAAAGAGAAAAAAGGTTTAAAAATGATAATCTTTCAAAATAATATATCCCTTTTATTGCTGTGATTTGGATTGGAGGTATCCTGTAACAATAATTAAGTAAAGCAAATCTGGGCAGTTGAATGTGTGGCATTATGGGAGACTGTGTTTAAAGACCTGCAGGCTTGCGTTAGTTGTAGAAGCAGTATAGACCCCAGCCAAACATCACTCCTGGCTATCATTATTTTAAATACATCATGCAGAAGAAAATTTTGCATAGTGAAAGCTAACTGAGTCATATGTAAAATTAAAAAAAATATATAAAATAAAATAGTAAGGTGCAGGGGCACTAAAATGCATATTCATTAGCAAACAGAACTGTTATATATAAATACATAAACTATAAAAGTGCTTCTTATCTTGGTTATTGATTCTATTGATCAAAGAATGCTTCAGGACCAAATGTTAGAAATAAAAGAGATATTTTCTACAAGTTTTAGGCAGGATTCAACTTAAACTACATATTATTGAAAAGTTGGGTGACATGTTTTCAAACTATGAAACAACTTCTGTTAAACTTGAATTATTAATAGCTTTGTATTACTACTATATCTTTCAATACTTTGCATGATAGAAAATCATGTTCACATGCTTTTTTATTCAAGATAAAGACATTAAAATTTAATAAGCTATTGTTCTGGCAAATGAATCTTACATTGGTTTAAGAAAAACTTTCGATTTTGTGGAAGAAGAAAAATATGTTGTCATTATATTTATTGACCAATTTAGTCATTGAGCTAACACCATTAAGTTACCTGTCATTCCTCTTTAACTTTCCACTTCATACATTCAGATATATTTCAAGACAGTATAATTTAACAGAAGAGTTTGCAATTAACTTATTTAAATGATTACCTATAAGTTATATGTTTTGTCCTTATTGCAAGCTAATTTTCCCAAAGATTCAACATTTTGTCAGTCCCAATATTTGCTAACATATCACAGCTCTTTCAATTTTTTATCCTCTGTTTTGAAGTCATCTACTATTTTAGGTGCTATCCAATTGATTCTCGAGAACAATAAGAGGAAATTCCATTTCAGTAAAACAGTAACAACCATATTTGCCTCTTTTTCTGTGGGTAGATTAAACTAATTGCAAAAAAATAACTCTAGGGATATCATATTTTTGGAGGGTTATAATTTTGTTGCAGGGATTTTCAGGGATACTTAAATTTTTCAGTGATTGAGGTTGATCATGACAGTTTCCTGCTTTCTCTTTTCCTGGTTTCTTTATCTGTCACTGTGCAAGTAGGTCAGTCTTGCTGCACTCAGCCTATGATCAACTCAGATTGGTCTTCTACCGGTAAAATATAATTTCTCAATATTTTCATCCTCTTTCCACATTGTATAATCTGCTTTGTATGCAATTGACATGCATTTTTCTACACTAATAAATAGTTCTCTGGAATGATTTAATTATTATTTAGACAATATTCACTGATAAAGGTAAAAATAAACCTCCATCTCTTATCTCTTCCCATATTTTGTTTGCGTTTTCCTGTGAGTCATCTCAAACCTTCAATGCTTTACTCCAAAATGTTTTGCTAAGTAAGTAATCTTGAGGACAGAAAATTTACCTGTCTTGTTCTCAAAGCCAAAAACATAGAAGCACTGAACAAACATTTGCGATTAAATGAATGAATTAATGTTAATATTTCTGCAAGCATATGTATGTAAACACACACACACACCTTTGAAAACCCAAATTTAACATTCATTATTCAAGGTATTTAGAAATATTTATAAAATATGTTGCAATTTGGAATTTTGCCAGATGCAAATGTCCTAACTTCTGTCTGAGAATTTAGCTTTTAAGTTAGCCAAACAATCTCAAGATTCCTAAATGTTTTGCCTTTTTGACTTTATTGCTTTTTATTTTATTTTCATACTCAGTAAGACTCATGATACTTTTTAAAAGAAACCAATGCAACCCTGACCTCTCCACTCCCACGGTAGAGGTACCTTCAGAATTGTGGAGAAAATTAAGGTTTCAGTAATTATCTCCCAAATTTCCAATTCCATCATAGAATGTGGTTCTGCCTATATTCCCAACCTCAACTGTTCCCATCCCTTCTTTCAAAAATTATGGACCAAAAAACATGGAAGTAATAGTTTTCACTTATTTTCCTCTAATCTCTGCCTGGAATGCTCATGCATCTCTTTGCCTCATTAAATGTTATATTGAAAATTTTAATATTTTCCCCTATCAGGAAAGCTTCCTAAAGCACAAAGGCTCAGGTTTGGATAGAGAAAAAACTCTGAATGAATTTCAATTCTTTTAAATTTGTTGATATTTGTTTGATGACCTATGATATGGTCTATCACAGTGAATGTCCCAGGGTTGTGGATTTGTTTTCTAGTTCATTCTTTGAAAGCATTTTCTGTGGGAGTCTTCAATATGACATCCCAAACAGGAGCAGCATTTCTTTGTATGGATATAACTTAATTTGATATTTTAATTAAAAGGAATTTTAATCATTTCCAATTTTTGGCTTTATGATTAAATACTCTATGAACATTCTTATGCAAATCTTTATGTAGACGCATTTTCAATTTTCTTCAGCCAATTTTATATTTAACTTTATAGGAAACTGTCCAACTGTTTTCCAAATTGGTTGCACCATTTTACACTCCCACTTAAAATATATGAAAGTTGCTCCACAATCTCATCAAACTTGTCTTAAAATTTACCGAGTTTTGTGGGTATGGCATTTTGGTTTAATTTTCATTTTCCTGATGACTAATGATGTTAATGCTTTTGTTTGCTTTGGCATATTTACTATATATTCTTAAATGATTTAATCAAATGAGGTTGTAATGCATTTTATCCAACTTGCTAAGTTTTCTGTGCTAGAAGGGATCACTGAAATTTTATTCCTTCATATAAATGGAAATGGAATTGAATTATATATATATATACACACACACACACACACACACACACACACACACCTGTGATTTTCAGCAAAGCAACTTCATTCTCCTCAAAATAGTTCATATTGGGAGAAAAATTTCCGTGGACTTATCAGGGTCCCTGCCTTTTGGAGGTATTCTGAATAAAGGAATTTATTAATAAATTAATAAAGATGGAGACTGTTTCTCACTATTCACCAGAGATGTAAAAACATAGAGATTTAAAAACTTAAAGAGTTTATTAACATTACAAAGTAAATATGAGGCTTTTCTCTCTATCTTTGATTTTGGGAAGGACATATTTGTTATAGGAACCTTCATAAAATTTGTTTCATAATTCTGGGTTTTCTCTTCTGTGGTGCAATTGACTGCATGTGCACATGAGCAATTGGCCCTCAGTTGCTCCTTCAGAGCTGGAGGTGTGGTGAATTGAGACAAGATGCTACTGTGGCTATATATTGGATCTTAGTGATAAATGGTATGTTTTCTGATCCAGAGGTGTGGTGTTTCTCTCAATATATGTAATAAAATTTTCAGGCTAGCCTATTAGCTTGTAAGTAAACCAAATAGCAGGCCCTTCACAGTTTCAGACAAAAATTTGGGGACAAAAATGGGATACTGTCAGAGACATGGTGAGTATGAAGAGAAAGACAAGAGCCCAACAAATCAATGAGAATTAATAGCAGAAATTTGATCAAATTACAAGGTCAATAGTCCAAAACATAGACCTCCACTCTGCCATCTTTTAATAAGGGAAGGCTTTCAAAGGTCCAGTATTAAGGAGTAGAGTTGGAACAACAATTAGTCCCAATTTTAAGGAAAACAATTGGCCCAAGAATCCCCAAAATGGATATAGTGTTTCTGACAAGCCCCAAACATTAGAAATTCTTTTTTGCTCTCTCCTGCAGGCAGGAAAAGAAAGGATTAAGTAGTTTCGAGTTGTTATAAGACTTTGGACAGGCCAAGATCATTGGTAGAATACTGGGAGTTGAGCAATGAACTCTACCACTGCAAGCCAGACTTGTCACTCCTGCCAACAGGTGACCTGATAGTGTTGAAGCCTGAGAGGCTATCTTGCATATGGTGTGACCCCTACCCATTTTGGGCAAGTCATTTGCATCAGATCTCTGACATACTCTTGGAGCTATCAGTGTTCCCTCACTGCTGTCAATATTTTTTCAGGTTATCCCAGTCTGAACTCCAGCCATGTCATTTCGGCCCTTGAAACTAAGCGGCATTAAGTATGTGTTCTTCTCTCTGGTTTCTGCAGTCTGACAGTGGTGCTCATTTTCTTGCAAAAGTAACTCAACAGTCTCAACAATAAGTTGAAGGGCAAGGTGTTTGATGGGTTTTCCAAACTCTTTACCATCCACAGGCATCAGGTATTACTAAACATTGGAATACCTCCTATGGCAGTTTGAGATTATTTTATGAATCCCAAAAAGAAGAGATTATGTTTGTAAACTAATCTCTTCCTTTGGGTGTGATACTCTTTGATTTTATTAAATTCAGTTGAGTGGCCTTTGATTATATTACCTGTTAAGATTGCTTTAGGGTTTTTGACTGTACTACTTCCATGAGGCGTGACACAGTTTGAGTCCCCACCCTTTTACTGGTCTGATAAAAATGGACACACTCAGAGAGACAGAGGAAAAAAGGGAGCCTGCATATTTTTTATTCTGCAGTGTGAGAGAGAGGATTGCTTAAACACAAAGCCCCCAAGAGGCTGAGCACACGGAGCAGTTCAAGAAATTACCAGTCTTGTTATATGCCTGATAGCCTACAGCTGAACTTAGGAAGTGAGCAGAACAGCCAAAACTGATATAAGTGGCCCAGAAAGCTACATGCCCTAGGTCAGCTTGCAGCTGAATCAGGAAGAAATTAGAGCAGCTGAACCTGAGAGAGGATCTCAAAGGGAAGGACAGTTCACACAGAGACAACCAGCCATCTTGCTTCAACATGTGGCAGCTGACTTTGGTGAGAAAGCACCTCTTATGGTTCCTTGAGTTGGACTTTTCATGGCCTTGAAACTGTTAAGTTTTACC
The DNA here is from genome assembly GCA_029593785.1 of Cabassous unicinctus. Taxonomy (NCBI): domain Eukaryota; kingdom Metazoa; phylum Chordata; class Mammalia; order Cingulata; family Chlamyphoridae; genus Cabassous; species Cabassous unicinctus. Next base: position 8,242 of record JAQZBX010024378.1, read on the forward strand.
CCAAATAAATCCCCATTATAAAAGGCAGCAACTTCTCTGGTACTTTGCATTGGCAGCCCTTTGGTGAACTGAAACACATCCTCAATATTTGGCTTAAAATGTTTCTATTTTTCCTCCCTTACCTTTCCCTGGCACACACACCATAGTAAGGCAGGTTGGTCATTAAATGCAGCTGTTTCCAAAAAGGGATTATCTAATCTAGGCTGATAGGGATGAAAAAGGTGTAGATTCTATGATCCTGTTTGAAAATTTAGGATTCAGTTCTGATCAGTCCTGAGCATGATTTATCATTCTTTATCGCACCAGCAACCCCAGACCACCATGTTGGCACCAGACTGGAGAATTCATTCTTAATAATGGTTAGGTTATATAAAAATGATTTTGTCCATCTTGTACCCAACCACTCTGGATTAAAGGCCTAGTTGAGAATAGGGAATTATTGGAAAGAGGTGCAGTTAGTTACAGAATGAGACAGATTTTCTGCAGATAAAGGGAGGCAACAATCCTCTTCAGTACCTTGGGAAAGAATACCTTAACTCCTGGTAGTGTGGGGAAGGACTAAAATGAATGAACTTAGCCTTTCAAAACCATTTCTGGAGACTTCTTCCCAAAGGAAAACAACCTTGTACTACTCTGTCAAACTCTTGTGAGCACCTTTGAATTCAATTATGTGCAGAGTGAGTCTTCCCTCACCAGAGGACTCTGACCACAAAGCAGGCCATGGATGCTGAGCCCACCTCCCTTCTCAATCACTTCACAGAGCTGATGAATTGGTGTCATATACGATTAACAGGGTGGAATGAACAGACTCCCCTTAGGTTATCCCTGCAATCATGGATTGGACTCAATTATGAAGACTGAACTGGGACACCATAGAATTGTAGTTCTTGTGTGGGAACCAGGCATTGGCTTGCCTCTCTCATAAGAATACTCTGACATGCATATTAGTGGTGATTCTAAGAGACTTGATTGTTGAAATATGTAGCATCCATAAACCAGGTAATCCTCAGATTACTGAGGATCTCTCAGAAATGAAGCCCCTCCCCATATATATTTGGAATATCCCCATAGATATTCCCAGGGGGTAGCAGATTTATTCCTAGATAGCTCTATTTTATCATATTCGTTGCAAATATTGTTTTAACATTTTTCACAAAAATGATGTCACTATATGAATTACCTATCATTTATTTTTTCATTGCCTCACATTTTAAATTCAAATAAATTAGGCTACATTCATTACTTTTATGGATTAGAAAAACACCCAGTAAACATTAGAAACACAATTAAGTAAATTTAAAAAAAGAAAGATAAATAAGTCAGGTTCAGGCTGGTTCCTTGAATATATTTTATTTAATAAGTATAAATGTGTATTTTTAGATTTTCTTGATTTACATTTACCTGTGAAGAAAACATAAGATTATTATAAAAAATCAAGTGCATTTTTATTTTTTGTGAATCAACTCTAATTATATACTTAAGGATTTAATAAGTTATTTGAAATACAATTACCTTTTGCATCTTCCTAAACTATATTACCTCTCTTCATGGCTCAAGGTCAACCTGATTATTACAGGAGCTATTTATTTTCTAATGAAGCCATTATAAATAAGAAAAATAAGGAAAAGACTATTAAGTTTCAAGACCTACTTTGATTAATATACAAAAACTTCAATGTATATTATAATTATTTAAGACTTCTTAGCAAAATATTTTAGGCAATAAAGTAATGCAATTACAAAGCTTTTTAATAAGTTCAAAGATCTTCAACAATCTCCACTACCTTCATCTACAAACTCAATTACAGTCTTATGAAAAAAATATCACTTGCCACATCCAATTTTTCAAAAATAATTTAATTTTAAAAACTTATTATAGGGAGCAGATTGGTTCAAGTGGTTGAGTTCCTGCCTCCCACACGGAAGGTCCTGGGTTTGGTTCCCTATGCATTCTGAAAAAAAAACAACAACAACAACAACAAGCAGCCAAATGAAAAAACCAACTTGGGGAAACCACTGTGGCTCAGTGGTTGCAGCTGGCTTCCCACATACGAGTTCTGGGGTTCAATCCCTGGCCCCAGTACCTCAAGAAAAACCCAAAAATGGAAAAAACAAACAAACAAAAAAACCTATTATAAAAATATTTTTTAGTTTCTTAAAAAGGTAAACATGTAACAACTATATTTTGCAGCAATTGCATTCTTGCATGTTTATCCCAGAGTAATCAAAATGTATGTTCACACACAAAACTCTGCACATGAAAGTTCTTAGCAGCTTTATTCATAAAAACCCAAAACTGAAATCAACCCAGATGTCCCTCGACAGATGAATGGTTAAACAAACCGTGGTATAGTCATACCATGGAATAGTACTGAGCTGTAAAAAAAAGAATGGACTATTAAGACATACAACAACATACAATTACATACTCTATGAGTCCAAGTACATCACATTTTGAAATGACAAAAAATTGGGGTTTGGGAAAATAAGTTGAGAGTTTTAGAAAAGTTAACATTGTTAAGCAGTTAACTCTTATGTAAATCTGAATTAATATAGCTATAGCAGTGGTGTAGTAATTAGTTCTGAGAGCAGTAGTAGCAACAAGGCAGCATTATTACTAGCAAAATATTGATAAGCACACCTGTCTTCAGCAGAATCGTCTTAGAAAACGTACATTAATTAATAATTGGCTTTCTTTAAGATTAATTTCCATTGAATATAGTAAAATAAAATGTTATCATTTCAAAAGATTGATATCAGAAAATATTCACAATTATTATTTACGAAATAAACTATTGTCTACCTTTCCAACTTCTCTTCTAATGATTTTGACATTTTTCCAAGGCTTCTTTGAATGCTTCCAAAGGACAGATGGGAAACATGCTGGCTTTCCATGCTTACATGCTGTGAAATTAGTAGTAGCATCCCAAATTATTATGCCTGTTGTCAATGGAACTTCATCACAGACAATCTTCCATGATGATAGAAAATTACCAGTTTTAGAGAATTCCAAATGAACTATGTCTCTTCTAATTTATCTTTGATATTGTCTAATTCCTAGTCTCATAAGTATAACCCTGATTTTATTAAATTATTTCTAATTGAAATAATATGTTTGGAGATTAAATTTCTATATTTTATTTTACTAAAACTTTTATACAAATGAACATGATCAAAATTAGAAGTTCTGGAAAGTGTTAGAACAGCAAAGTTATTGAGGACAGTTAATTACCAGACTAGATTTGCGCATGGTCCATAGTGATTGAGTTGCCTTTGGAGTTAAGATTCATTAAGGATGATTTGATGGATTTAGGGTACCCACATTTTTTTTTCATTTATCCATCAACATTTGGAATCTATGTGTCCTACCCTTGAATCTGGGATGGTCATATAACATGCTTTGACTAATAAAATTTGGCAAAAGGTTTGGCCTTAAGAGATCTGCAGGTTCTGTTTTTGATCATTTGGATCCCCAAAGCAATGAGAAGCTCATACTACATGGAAAGATCATCAGGAGAACAACAAGGAGCTTTGTTTAGTGCCCAGTTCACTTATGAGCCAATGGCTAATAACACCTGTCAGCCATATAGAGATGTTGTTATAGACATTCTAGTATAGTTGAGCCTCCAGATGAATGCAGTCACATTCATCACCACATAAAGCAGAACTGCTTAATTTTCTACACTGATTCCTACAGAACCATTTACAAATAATAAATGGTCCTTGTTTTAACCCACTAAATTTTAGGGAGGAGTGTTATTCAGAAATTGATAAATGAAATTGGGAAAATGAGGTATTTTTTAAAAATTCCAAGTGTCCCTTTTATATAATTAATGGCACATTTGGTGAATATGGGACACAAAACTTTTGTAGACAAAAGGAAGAAAAATTGTGGAATAGGAAATATGTAATGTAATCTCTCAAAAGACAAATTAGTCAAGATTTTATCTCTTCTGTTAAGAACAGAGCAAGGAAAAGATACAGGTAGAATCAAATGAAAAGGCAAATTCAAGGGCATTTTTTTGAAATACCCAGATAGGTTTAACAATTCATTCTCCTTTGCCCCTAAGAACATGAATGGAGGTATTAGAATGACATTAATAGATGTTTTTATGGAATATGGAAATGGTGTTGTGTGATGGTTAATTTCATGTCAATTTGGCTAGGTTTGATTGCCTAGTTATTTGATCAAGTAAGTACTGGCTGGATAGTTACTGTGAAACTATTTGGTAGATACATTCCCATCTGTAGTCAGCTGATTGCATCTATAATTGATTTCTTTGGCAATCAACCAAAGAGATTGCCCTTAGCAGTGAGGGAAGTCTCCTCATTCAATCGGTTGGAGGTCTTAAAAGCCAGAACTGATTATTTCAGAAATCAAGCAAAAGTATATCTTCTTCTACTTCAGCCAGCCAGCTTCTTCCTGGGAATTTAACTTCACTTTCATTGGTGTCTCTAAATTGCAGCCTGCTATAAGGAATGTGGAATTGCCAAGCGCTACAGTCGTGTTAACCAATTCCTGTAATAAAACTCTCAATATATCCTCTTAGTATGTGTCTCTGTAGCACCCTAATGCAAGTACTGTTGGGGTGCAGAAGATCAACACATTGCTGCATGACCCTGGGGGTTATCAGAGAAGTTAAGAAAACAGATGAGCAAGACTTGATTCAGATAATTCCAAAGTAAGTGGAATCTCATGATATAGGTCTCTAATCAAGAAAGGAGTTTATGCCAGTGCATGTGAAAAAGCTGAATAGGACATGTAAATTCACCAGCAGACTGATTTAGGACATAGTACAAAGTTCAGAGACAAAAGGGTGACAAAACCACACAATTAGAAATCAGAAAAGATCAGAACAAAAGAAGTCCTTCCCTCAAAACTACTATCATGAAAATATATAGGCATTTCTCATATATGGGTGAAATCAAGGAGAAATTCTTGAAAAGACTATTCATTAAATTCTCTAATATACCAAAATTACCTTAAAATAGATTGTTTAAGCTTGAGAGAGATGGTGGTGAAACCTTGTGTTAAGACTTTTTCAGATCTGCTGTACACTTGATAATACATAAGAACTAGAGCTCAGAAAAAATTAATGGTGGTACAGCATTAGATTGAGCTGCACAACCATAGGTTCATCCTTGAAGGCTATATGCCTTCATTCTTGCTCAATGGCATAAAAGGCACAGAGCTTCTGGTATCAGCCTTTTTCATCTGGAAGTTGCTTAACGCCCCATCATAAAGTAAAGTAACAAGGCAAAAGTCATGAACTTATAAACTATACAGGAGCAAGTAAAGAATTGAGAATAATTATCCAAGCTACCACATAATGGAAGTTATTAAACAATGATGTTAAGTCTTTATGTACTAAAAGAAAAAAGAATTCCTATTTAGATTTCTAAATATTATGGAAACTATAGGTATGATAAAGATATTTTGAGTAAAACAAAATAGTAAAACTTTTCTCCAGCAGTTCTAAATTTTATACACACTCACACACACTCAAACAATAGGAATTTCTCCAGGCAGAAGAAACAATGCTAAAAGGAAGCATGGAAATATTCAGGAAGAAATAAACAAAAGAGGGAAAACTAAGTGTGTGGATAAATATAAATGAATATTCACTGTAAAACGTAAATTAATGATAACATTTGGTTTAAAATATACCTAGAATTAGAGTATGTAGCAATAATTTCAGAAAAGACTGGAGGTTTAAATGGAGTTAAAATGTTCTCAAGTCCTTGCATTTTCAAGGAATTGATAGAACCTAGAAATTAGTAAAATTACTAATATTTCTTAAACCTTAATAAGTCAATAATGTCAAAAAATTTTCTATGGTAACTATGAAAATAATAGTGAATGACTGTATAAATAAGGTGGAGAAGTAGAATAATGAAAAAATTATGGATCTGGGGTGAGATGCTTCATTGTTCCATACACCCAAAGAAGGTTTGAACAATCAGCAAGAACTGGCAGAAACATCTTTCTCAAAGCTCCAAAAATAGTTACATGATTGGTACAGGAAGCGACAAATCAAGTAAAAGTGAACTTAAAAGTAGTAGGATCTTGTGGTACCCTGACTGGGCCCTCCTCCACCACTTACTGGCTCAGTATGGAGTAGGCCGACAGTTTTAATTCAAATGTATATCTCTGGTCCCAGTTCCAGAGGGAGAAGAGTAACCCTCATGCACATACTGGGAGCATGTATGCCTGGCACAAATGTGTCTGGTGTTGGTATGGGGTAATTGCCATCCCAGAAACCATGCTGCCTATTATAGAAGGCAGCTCACAGAGTTCTCCTCTAGACCTCGGTGGGAGAACAGCCAAGTTGTGCTGCCTGGGGCAAGGTATTAGTGGTTGTTGGACGTACAGTGCAGTGCCAGGAAACATGAGGAAACTGCTTCCTGAGGAAGAGGGAACATCTGCATCTGGGTAAATAGGGGGACTCCATGTGATGTATATGCACAAGACAAGATGAATGTGGAGAAATGTTCAGGGTGGCCCTGACGCTTTGGCCTGGAGTTATTCTTTAAACTCCTTGTATGGATAAGCTCTAAAGGAGAGCTGGGAAAGGCATTTTTGTTGTTGTTCTTGTTAGCTCCTACCATTCAAGGAAAGCTCTGTCATAGCATTTTAACACTAGCTGGACAAAACCTTAAGTAACAGACACTTCAGGGTCTACATTCCAGTGATAACACATTAAAATATCAAAATGTCCAGGGTTCAACAAAGGATTACAAAACATGAAAAGACTAGAGTCAATGTCCCTGGAATAAAGAAAATAAAAGCATTAGAAACCATCAATGAGGAGGGTCAGGCCTGGGACATATCAGACAAAGATTTTTTAAAAGCGGTTTTAAATATGATAGAAGTTCTAAAGGAAATCATGGACCAAGAATTGAAAAAATTCAGGAAAATAATAGTTGACCAAAATATAATATTAATAAAGTGATGGAAAGTCAGAAAATGAACCAAAAAAAGCTGAAGACCACAGAAACAGAAATAAAAATTCACTATAGGGATTCAACAACTGATTGCAGCTGGCAGAAGAATCAATGAACTAGTGAACCTGAAGATAAGATAAATGAAATCATATGATCTGATGAGCAAAAAGAATGAAGAAAGTAACCAGAGCCTGAGGAACCTGTGAAATACCATAAGGCATATCAATATATACATGTGGGAGTTCAAGAAAGAACAGAAAGGGAGAAAGGGGCAGAGAGTAATGGCTGAAAACTTTCCAAATTTAATGAATAACATGAATGTATATATCCAAGGCACTCAACAAACTCCACACAGGATAAATCCAAATAGATCTACCTGGCAGCATATTATAATCAGACTGTAACATACAAAAGATAAAGACAGAATTATTTTATTTGAACCTATAATTAACATGCTTATGAAATATATGTCTCAGAGACATATCTTTGGTCCATTCATGAGCCAGTTGAGTCCTGAATCACAGCAGAGTTGCAACACCAACTCTCCTGTTCATTGGACTCACCCAGGACAATTAACAAGGAGATGATGATGGACAATGCCCATACCAAGGGACAGAGAGTGTCTGTAACTGCAGGCAAAATAGTTCCATCCATCTGCCCAATGGGACCTAGGCCCCTCTCATTTAGAAGCAGAGTGGGCATCACCATCCCAAATCCTCAAGATTGGGGAATGAACAATGGACTAAAGTAGACTTATTATTATTCTATTATAGACATTATAATTCTGGCAATGGGAAAACTTTTATCATTGATATAAAGACAGTGGCTACCATAGGTTCTGAAGAATGGGAGAGGGAAAAATAGGTGTAATATGGGGGCATTTTCAGGAAATTTGACTTGTCCTGCGTGACATTGCCATGATGTATATAGACCATTATATATTTTATCATAGCTTACAAAATTGTGAGTGACAGAGTATAAACTATAATGTAAACTATCACCCACAGTTAGTAGCAATGCTTCAATAAGTGTTCATCAATTTTAGAAAATGTACCACACTAATGAATGTTATTGTTGATATTGGAAAGTATGGGAGGGGGAGGTAGTGGGGCACATGGGAATACCCTATATTTTTTACGTAATATTTATGTAATCTAAAACTTCTTTAAAAATAAAAAATAAAATATAAAAAAGTAAAAGTAAAAAAGACAGAATTCTGAAAGCCACAATAGAGAACATATCATGTAAAACGGGGCATCATATATTTAAGTGCGAATTTCTCATTTTAAACCATGGAGGCAATAAAGTAGTGGGGTGACATAACCAAGTGTCCATCAACCAATGAATGGATAAATTAAATGTGGTATACACATGCAATGAAATATTATTCATCAGTGAAAAAATGAAGTCCTGATAAAGGCAATAATATAGATGAACCTTGAAGACATGTTGAGTGAAATAAGTCAGACACAAAAGGAAAAATATTGTTTGATCTCACTGATAGGAAATAATTAGAATAAGCGAACTCATAGAGTCAGAAACTAGACTCTTGTTTACAAGCGGCCAGAGCTGGGGTAGGTAACACTTAAATTGTACAGAGCTTCTTTTTGGGTTGATGAAAAACTTTTGGTCATGAATAGTGGTGATGATAGCCCAATATTGTGAACATAATTAACAGTACTGAATTATATATTTGAATGTTGTTAACATAGAAAATAACATAATATAACATAGGTTATATATATGTTACTGGAATAAAAAATTGACAAACAAGACAAAAATCATGGAACTGTACAACACAGTCAACTCTATTGTAAATGATGGACTACAGTCATAGTACAATTATAAAATTATTCTTTCATGAATTGTAACAAATTTACCAAACTAATCCAAGGTGTTAATAAATGGATGGTACATGAGAATTCTGGTTTTTTTTTTCATGATTTTTCTGTAAACCTACTTCTCCAATGGAAAAAAAACAGGTTAAGAAAGACTGAGGGGCTTTTCCATTTTCAAGGAGATGAAGATATGAAATCTAAATGTAATGTTGGGTCCTATACTGGATCCTGGAACAGAAAAAGGACATTAGTGGTAAACAATTGCAATATGATTAAGGTTTGCACATTAATGAATATTACTGTGTCAGGGTTAATTTGCTGATTTGGGCCATTGTGCTGTGATTATGTAGGATGTTAACATTTGAGGAATCTGGGTGAAGTGTGTATGAAATTCTTTGTACTATTATTTACCACTTTTGTGTAAGTTTGAATCTATTTTAAGATGAAAAGTAGTAAAGTGAAAAAAATATATAAAATGTTGAAAGCAAAAAACAATTGCCAAACAAAAATTCCACATCTAGCAAAACTGTCTTTCAAAAATGAAGGAGAGATTAAGACATTCCAAATACACAAAAGCTGAGGGACTTCATCACCACTGGACCAGCTCTACAGGAGATGCCAAACATATTTCTGCAGATTGAAAGGAAAGGACTAAGCCACATGAAGAAATAAAATGTCTAGTAAGGGTAATGACATGGGTAAATATAAATGCCACTATTATTGTATTTTTGGTTTATAACTTCACTTTTTACTTCCTGCAGAGTCTAAAAGGAAAATGTAATGAGACTTCAGTGGTTTTGACTCATAATGTAGAATCATGTACTTTGGGATAAGAATTACTTAAAGGTGGGAGGATGGTGAGGAATAGGAACATAGTTTGTGTATACTGTTGACGTGAATGTGGTGTCAAAGCAAACACGATTGTTCAAAATTTAGAATGTTAAATTTAAGCCTTGTTGTTATGATAAGAAAATATCAGCGAATATGCAAGCTCTTAGAGACATAAATCAGAGTACAGGTTGTCAGCGACATTGGGAAGGGGGAAAGGAATTTAATGCAAAGTGGGTGTAGAGTTTCTCTTTAGGGAGATACAAGAGTTTTATTAATGGAAGATGGTGAGGATACCACAACATTGTGAATATGATTAATCCCTCTGAATGGTATGCTTATAAGTAAATGAGATGGGAATGTGTATGCTATATATTGTTCCCACTGGAAAAAAACAACAACACATCAACAACAACAGAAATGCTTAATACAAAAGGACAAAAGAAGATAGTGCTTGGGAAGTTGCAGACACTCTCAGAGTCCATTTCCCAGCCCGCACTTTCCCTTTCTCCTTTTCATGATTTCTTGTTTCCATGCAAGAAACCACAAGTAGCCCAGTAGAGACACTAGATCTCATCCATGAGAAAACAAGTTTCCCAGGAATGGTATGTCTAACCATACCTTGAACCTGAAACTGGGATCAAGCAGCCCTACCTGCTTGCCAGGGCAGAAACTACATAAAGTTTGATGATGCATGCTTTTGTTCAGTGATTGGGTCCCGCTACCTCTGGGATGGATAAAAACCTAACAATTGGGCAGTGCCGGTATCCTTCCTCTCTGACGCAAAGCGGGGCATGCAGAGCCACTATACCCTGAACCTGACCCAACAGTTGGCCTCTCTGGGCACCCACCACAATGGGACCACTTCCGCTGCTCTTTTGGTCCCTTTGTGCTATGTAAGTAATAAAAGGGTCCGTTGCTGAAAATCTGTTTTGCCTGAGCCTGTGTTCCCATGATATACCATGCAGTAACTCACTCCACACATAGATAGAAATAGTTTTATTAGTATATTACTAAGAAATCTGGACAGTAATATAGGCTTATTATTACCAACACCTCAACTCACTTAATCCACTTAGGAGCCAATAGGCACATATACATGGATTTGTATTTTAAGAGTTTAAATGCATAATTTCAATTACATCACAAGATTCTAAACACTATTATTAAGTTCAATAGCTTAGTCATTATTTCTCTTTTAGGGACAATGAAAATAGCACGTAGATGAACTTGGTTTAAATTAGGAAAACATAACACAGTTCATATCAAGAAAAAATAATGGGAGATCAATTTATATTTATTATATTGAATACTTATGCAATAGCAGCATATATGCTATATTTAATCAGATGGAATTAAATATAAGAGAAAAAAGCATAAGGAGTTGAAGGGTTAGTCTCTGGAAGGGGAATATGGATTAGGAGAGGTGCATCAGAGAGGTGCTTTTTTTCCTTTTTAAGTCTTGTAGAACTATTTGACTATTTAAACTATGTACAATGATAAAAATAATAATTAACTTCAAAGAAAGAAGATTATAATAATTTATCACTAATAAACCAGGCAAAGGTATACACTGGAATTAGAATTTTGTCTTTCTCACCTCTTAGATATGTGAACATGGGCATATGATTTATCTTCTTGCTGGTGCAGTTATCTTACTTACACAATCACAATAATATAGTACCTTCTTAATTGTGGCATGTTCCCATACTTATATTTAATAACTTTTCCTTGCATTTATACCATTCTAGGAGGAAAACAATTATTTTGAAGTCCCAGTTCACATGGCACATCCTTGTATAAGATATTGTTTGAGTTTGATGTAAAAGTTATTGCTCCAAAAGCAATTTATCTGCATCTGTAGTATACGAGACACTCTGGTAGAAGAGATATGTAAAGATAGAAGATTAAAGATGCAACAGACCTTGTCCTTCATGTAGGAATTATCAAAGAGTGAAATACATGTGAAGTGTGATAAAAAGTTCATTTTATTTATTGTTTTTGTCATACAAATAAAGGAATGTAAAGTTTGACTACATCTTTTAGAATGTGTAGTGGAAAAATAAAGAGAGCATAGGTTAAAAAGAAGTGTTTTAGAATGAATTAAATTTGTTTCAGTATGAGCCTTAAGTTGCTTGAAAACTGATCTGCTTATTCCCTTGATGTTAATGTTAAGAGAAGTAAATCAATATTTATAATAATCCCAGGCTTAATTAATATACAATTAATATACAATTAATTAAGCTACTTTGCTGTAAATGTGGGTATATAGTAATCTGATTGATGTCATACCATAAGAAGCAGGGCTCATTATTTGATAAGCCACATCAGATGGTTTTTTGCATAATTTTCATGAGCAATAACATACTTTTTTACTTAGAAAGAAAATTTTGGAATAGTTAGCTAAAGGGAGCAATATTAAAGTGAGCTAAAAGAAAGAGACGGGGATATGACTTTAGCACAGAACAAGATTCACCTCAATCACTGTAGTGCCAAAAGGCTAATTACACTCCATGAAAGGATTAGCATAATATCATAAGAATAAAACATAAATTATAATTATTCCATCGAAAATGGCAAAGAATACTGGACAATTTATGGTATTAGGGGACATACAATTAACATTGATTTATGTATGGTTTAAACTGTTTTATAACAAAATATGGTTTTTTAGGTAACCCATTTTTTTCTCACTGAAATTAGGAATGTAATGAAAATTATTATTTTAAATTCATAATTTTTATATGCAGATTATCTGAGCTATTCCTCTATGGTAAGAACTTAAAAATTACTACGATACTGCTCTAATTTCTAATATTTCATTTGTAATTATTATTATTTCCTGTAGTGATAATAAGCCAAACTGATCAATTGAATTGTAATTCACTTTCTGAATTATCTGTCAAATAGTCAGAACTATAACATATGTGATGAAAGAAAACTTACTTTTATTGGTAAAAATACAAATATGACATCTCTGATCAATTTAGAACTTTAATCAACCATAACTGGTTGCCTCATAACTAGCTATGCCTCATAAACTAAAGTGACTATACTTTATCAATATATATCAGAGGATAAGTGGGACTATATAAAAATCATATATCTTAAGTAGGCAAAAGTTTAGTCTTTAATATACAATGTTTGTGGGAAATGGTATTAATCCTCTCTATCAGCAAGTTTGTTATAAAGAATAGAATTAGGATTTGTTAAGTATAATAATATCAAGCCCTGATGAACCATATAAAGGCAATACTTAAACAATTATTTTTTAAAAAATCTCATTTGAAAGATCTCTTGGAGAAAAGATTTCATAACTTCCATTATTAGGATCTTCAACTCATCTTAGTTTCAGCAATGTGTCATTTGTTTCAAATCAAACCTTCCATGTACTGTTTTAGGAAACTGTCTCCTTCCTTGTTCAGTACTCTGAGAATGAATATACGCAGTTAGTCACTGAATTCTCTATGTAAAATTTTAGCTTTTATCACTTTTTTAGGTGAACTTTAATACTTCTTAAACATTAAATTATAGCAAATATTAAAATACTGTTTTCAGTTTTGTAAATATATCAATGTGACATAAACATATTTAGGTCATAAAAAAAAATAAGTAGCAGGTTGAATTAACACCTAATTTTAAATAGGTCTGTTAATAATGGAATATTGTCTCCACAAACAATCCCTTCTTTTTGAGGCCCTTCATACTCTGTATACTTCTACAAATTTCCACTTGTACTGTGCATAACTTTGGTGGCAAATTTATTCAACAGACATAAATCGGATGTCCATTATGTCTTAGGTACAAGCACAGGATATACAAACTCAATGAGTCCATGGTCTAAAATAAGGAAAAAGACATCTAAATGAACATGTGCATTTACATATTTGGAGGCTATGAAAAACATAAGGTGGGGTGTTCTTTCCTACAGGAACATGAATCTAAAAGCTGTCATCAAACAAAAAAATCACACAATTTATACAGAGGACTAAGGAAACTAAAGATTAATTGCAATTAATATATGCATACCATTAAAGGAAAGGTTGCTGCCTTTTATTTTTTCATGAAGAAGGAACTTAACCTTGACATTTAACTCAGCTCTCAATGTCGACATGGATTTAATGTGAAACCTACCTAGGATGGTTCCTCAAAAAGTAAAACGTGGGGCTACCATATTACATGCAATAATACTTCTAGGTGTATACTCAATATAATTGAAAGCAGGGACTCAAACAGATATTGTAAAAATATTCATAGGAAAATTATTCATGATAGCAAAAAATGGAAAAGCAACCCAAACACCCATCAAGAGTGGACTGAATAAGTGTAGTATGGATAAGTGTACAATCTATACTGTACATAAGTGTACAATTCCATAAGTGTACAATGGAATAATATACAGCTGTAAAAATACTGAAATTCTGATATACATGACAACATGGATGAACCTTGAAAACCTCAGTTCTTTTTGCATATACACACAAAACAACAGAGGTTGTCTTATTCCACTTATATGAAATAACATATAAAGTTTTGTTAATGGATATTGGTGATAACAGCACAACATTGTGAATGTGTAGATCCCACTGAATAGTGTGCTTGGGAGTGGCTGAGATGGAGAATTTCATGTTGTATGTATGTTTTCACAATTTAAAAAAGAGAAAAAAGAGTAAAGAGACAATGGCAATTAAACGCAATACATGATCCTAGACTGGATCTAACAGTGGAGGAGAAAATACCCAAAAGGACAATATTGCAACTATTTTTAAAGTCAGAATATAGATGGTAAGCTTTATATTAGTTTTAAATTCCTTGAACTTATTAATTGTATTTAATATGGTTATATAGGTCAACATCCTTTTTGTGGGAAATATACTTGGAACTATTAAGTGTTTAAGGAGCATGATGTATGCAACCTACTCTCAAATATTGAGAATGTTAAATTGATAAACAGTTAAATACATAGATATAAAGAAATAGATGTTAGGTAGGTAGGTAGCTAGCTAGCTAGCTAGATATAGGTAAAATGACATAACAAGCAAATGTGGCAAAGTTAAGAAGTTGTTAATTCTGTTTATCTGATTAGGAGATATATTGGTCTTCTCTGCAATGTTTCTGTATTATTTTTGCTACTGTCCTGTAAGTTTGAAATTGTTTTAATAAAAAAATCAAATGCCATCCAGGAAAGAGAATTGCAGGGATACTAGTGCATTAGTGTAAATCTCAACTAAGATATTTAGAAATGAGGCTAATTTCCTTATTCTTTAAGATGTGCTCAGTATCTTAGATATATGGATGTGAGATAATAGAACAGTAAGATGTTTGCCATGATAAGTGTTTTCATAAGGTGTAAAAACACTGAGCAAAAGGATCATGCTCAATTATGGATTGCCTGAATTGTCTTGGATTATGGTTTTTAATTGCATTATACCATACTTCATAGAAGTGACGAAGTTTCAAGAGGGCCGTGTCTCCTTTCCTCATGAATATAGCCACAGGTGTTGCTAAAAAAGAGTGTCTTGGATGACATAGCAATTGCCAACTGTGGCAGTTTGGTATTATTTATGAATTCCAAAAATAGGTAATAGATAGTGTTTGTAAACTGGTTTGTTCCTCTGGGCCTATTAGATTGTATTAGATTCAGATTTTTCACTTTTAGTTTATTAAACCAAGATTAGGGCTTTTATTTGACCATGTCATTAGGGTGACTCAGTTTCAGTCCCTGCCCCCCCCCTCCACCACCATGGGCTTTATAAGTAGATGCTCAGAGACAGGAAAGTAAATAGACAGAGATGAAGAACACTGAGAGTTTAGTTTTGATGCTGGAGCCCCGGAGAGAGAGCCAAGCCATTCACCTGAAAGTTTGCAGCTGAAGAGATCAGATTCCTAAACAGTTCAGAAAATCCAGAAAGAAACAAGCCCTGGGGAGAGTGACAAGCCTTACGCCAGCCTACAGCTGAGATTGGAAGCTGGGACCATGGAGCCTTAAGGAGGAAGGATGAGCCCTTGCAGACATGGCCCACAATCTTGCATCAGCATGTGGCAACAAACTTTGGGTGAAAAAGTACCTCTTATGGTAATTGAGTTGGATATTTTAGGGTCTGGTAACTGTAAGTTTCTACCCCAAGTAAATACCCTTTATAAAAGCAAACAGAATTCTGGTGCTTTGCATCAGCACCCCTTTGGCTGCCTAATACACCAACATTTCCAATATCAGCTGTTGGGTGAGATAACTCTCGTCTCACTCCTGGGGCTTGTTTCTCTCCTGGCTAAGCTCCTCTGCTCTTTCACAAGGTCAATTGTAGACAATCAAGCTCTCTCTCTTCCCAGGGCCTTTGGTGTGTCTATGAAGCCTTCTCTATTCCTCTGTGTTTTTCTCCTGCAGGCTAGAGTTCAAAAAAGCCAACTTTTGTTTTCTCTGTGAGTCCCCACCCACCAAGGGGGTAGAGACTCAATGTCCTACTGATGTGGTCCAATCAAAGCCTTAATCATTATTTAATCAAGTAAAAGTGAAACCTCTGAAGCCAATACAATCTAATATGCCCAGAGGAACAGATCTGTTCACAAACATAATCCAATATGTAATTTTGGGACTGATAAACAATATCAAACTGCTACACTCCACCCTCCAAATTCCAAAAAGACATTACAATATTAAAAAAAAAAAACACCTTGAATTGGTACAATGCTAAATACAGAATCACATCACAATCAGTTTAAAGAAACACAATTTAACTTGAGGCAAAGTCCCATCTGACTGTAGAACTCTGAAACTTACAAAACCATTTATCTTATTACAATATACAAATGGACAGACAAAGGATAAACATTTTCATTACCATAAGAAGAAATTGGGAGGGAAACATGAGTTATGGGTCCCCTACAGTTCTATAAACCTGCAGGACATACTCATTAGGTGTCAAATCTGAGACTCATTATTAAGATGACGGTTTCTTCTCCCTGAGGCTACATGGGGACCCACTCTTTCCACAGTCTTGCCCAGTGGCCATTTTCTTGGTTCCACCCTCATCAAGCATCTGGGTGGCAGCCAAGCTCCTGACCTCACCCTTCAGGAGCATTGGGTAGATGTTCACACTTTATCCAATCTTTGGGTTAGAGTCCTAACCCCCCTAATACAGTGAAGTGAAGACAGCATTCTCCCTAACCTTTGACATACAGGCCCAACCTTCTCAGAGCAACAAGTTGATGACCTGGCCTTACCAAATTCATAGGGGTCAGGCCTGTCCCTCTCAGACCTATGGGGTGTTTACCTTACCCTCCCTAATCCCCGGGGAACGTGCTTCACCCTCTGTGTACCCTGGGGTGGCAAAACTCTCCGTAAACATGAGGTGGGAACACCCACCTTCTTCAGCTGCTGGGCAAACTCACTCTGTACACATGGTTGGAGTTCCATTCTTGGCCCAAAGAGATGTCTTAATTCCAGATCGCAGTTTCCATGGTTTTCCTCTTGAAGTCATTTCCCCTTCAATCTCTCCCTTCCATGTCCCTTTTGGTTCAAGCTGACAGTGGTTTTGTTGATACAGTTCTCTCAAAAAGCTTGTTGGTTTAGAACAGGGGTCCAAGTCATCAGACAGTAAGACTTTCCTCAAGTCTTCTGAGATAATTGTATCATCAATCCTGATTTACAAGTTCCAAGTTTAGTTAAGTCCTTAAATGGGGCACTATCATCTGGGAGTTTGATTTCCAGAGGCTTGGAATTTCCAGAATCAGTTTTGTTTTCTTTGTGCCCAACAATTCATGACTCAGCTTATCTCTCTCATCTAGCATTTTGATATAAGCTGCAAATAGAAGCCAAGCTGCATTCTCCAAGTTTACTTTGGAAATTTCCTCAGCTAAATGCTCAGGCTCACCATTTTCAAATTCTGCCTACCATAAAACACCAGGAGTTAATCTTGCTAGGTTCTCTGCAACTTTAAAACATGGACCACCTTTCCTCCAGTTTCCAATAATAGTTTCATCACCTACATTTTTAAAAATGTATTTTCTTCTCCCCTGCTTGCTGTTTGCACTCACTGTCTGTTCTCTGTGTCCATTCACTGTGTGTTCTTTCCATGCCTGCTTGTCTGTTCTTTTGGTCATTCTCTTTAGGAGGCACCAGGAAGCAATCCCGGGACCTCTGGTGTGGGAGATAGGCACTCAGTTGCTTGAGCCACCTCATCTCCCTGGTCTGCTGCATCTCTCACTGTCTCTCCTCTGTGTCTCCCTGTGTTGCATCATCTTTCTGCACCAGCTCAGCTCCCCATGGGGTGAGGGCCATCAGCTTTCCATGGAGTGCAGGCCATCAAATCACCATGGGGGGCAGGCCAGCTTGCCTTCACCAAGAGGCCCCAGGAATCAAACCCAGGGCCTACTGTATGGTAGACAGGATTCCAATCACTTGAGCCTTTCTGCTTCCCTCATCATTTACTTCTAAGGCATTAAAAAAAGTCTCTTCAAAGCACTCTAGTCCATTTCTATCAAATATCTCAAAATTCCTCCAAAAAATACCCCTTACCCATTTATAAAACCTTTCCAGCATTTTGGTAATTGCAAAAGCACTACCCCATCCTGGTACCAAATTCTGTATTAGTCAGCCAAATGGGTGCTGATGAAAAATACCAGAAATCTGTTGGTTTTTATAAAGGGTATTTATTTGGGGTAGAAGCATATAGATACCAGGCCATATAGTGTAATTTACTTCCCTCACCAAAGTCTGTTGCCATGTGTTGTAGCAAGATGGCTGCCAACGTCTGCAAAGGTTCAGCTCCCCTGTAGCAGTTTGGTATTACTGATGAATTCCAAAAGGAAGTACTGGATTTTGTTTGTAAACTGGCCTTTTCCTCTGGGCATATTAGAGCGTATCAGATTCAGAGGTTTTATTTTTATTGATTAAATAATGATTAATACTTTGACTGGGCCATGTCAGTAGGACATTGAAACCCTGCCCCCTTGGTGGGTGAGGACTCATGGAGAAACTGCACTGCAGAGAAGGATGTTGGGAGTTTTTGAACTGGAGCCCTTGGAAGTAAGCACACAGAGGAGCTTGGTCGTGAGGAAAGAGAAAAGTCCTCAGGAAGAGAAAAAATCTGTACACCTGATAGTCTACCGCTGACCTAGTGGAGGTAGCAGAGGAGCTGAGCTTGGAGAGAAGCAAGCCCTGGGAAGAGTGGAACCCAGGAAACCTGAACCCCCACAGACATCAATAGCCATTTTGCTCCAACATGTGGCAATAGGCTTTGGTGAGGGAAGTGACTTACGCTTTATGGCCTACTGACTGTAAGCTTCTACACCAAATAAATACCCTTGATAAAAGCCAAGAGATTTCTGGTATTTTGCATCAGCACCCCTTTTGGCTGACTAATATACTCCCTCTTCCTCTTGAGGCTCCATGGTCTCAGCTTCTTTCAATATCAACTGTAGGCTGGGATAAATCTCATCTCTCTCCTATGCCTCATTCCTCTCCAGGCTCAGCTGCTCTGTTCTCTCCACAAGGTCAGCTGTAGACAATCAGGCTCTCTCTCTTGGGGCCTCTGCCATGTCTATGAAGCTGTCTCTATTCCTCTGTGATCTTCTCCTGTGTGTTTACTTCCCTGTGCTCCAGCTGAAAAGCTCCAACTTTCTCTTCTGCCATGTCATTTTCTCTGTGAGTTCCCACCTACCAAGAAGGTGGGGACTCAATGTCCTACTGATGTGGCCCAATCAAAGCCTTAATAATTTTTTTAATCAAGTAAAAGTGAAACCTCTGAATCCAATCCAATCTAATATGCCAGAGGAACAGATCAGTTTACAAACATAACCCAATATCTGTTTTTGGAATTCATAAACAATATTAAACTGCTGCAATTGATTATCTTTGCCAAATAATAAACCCAAGTGGAAAATAACTCAACTACCTAAATAAAGTATAAATCAGTTAATCAGTGATTAAAAAACTGATTAACATTTCAAATTGGTATTTTACAAGAGAAGGGCAAATAAATAGTAGTTTTCAAGTAGAAATAATTGAATATCAAGTAGAGAAATCTATTTAAATATTTTTACTTTATAGCTGATTCAATTACCAAGTCAATCAAGGGGTTATCAAAAAACTTTGCTTTCCTGGAGACTTTAAATAATCTGTTGACCTGTTAGCTGGTCCTAAAAGTAGAAACATTAGCCTTATGACATTATTCATTTGTTTCAATAAAGATCAGTGAGCATACCATGACTTTGATTAGAGTCCAAGTACAATTCAGTGAATGGAAAGAACAACGGGTTACAAAATATTGGTTTAATATTCATTAGTCTTATGATAGAAAATGACAAAAATACAAACTTAATATAAATTAAACATTTTTTTTTAAATGGCCAAAATAACTAGGACTGCAAGTAGAATAACTTTCAAGTATCTTCAAAGAGTAAAACCTGCTACCTTCTATATCCCATATCCCATCACAGATGATAGTCTCTCTCTTTCTCTTTTCCAGTCATCTCTTTTTCCATCTCTTGTCTCTGAAAATTTTTTTACCTTACCTATCACATTTTCTCCACATGATATTTTAGATGCTCTTGGGGAGTCACCGATTCTTTTATGCATAATTTGGTACTCCAGGATTAAGATACCTTCATTACTTCCAAATAATATAAATCAAAGAGATTTAATAAAGAAGGTTTAGGTCATAGGTCAAACTTTTGAACCAATTAAGTTTGCCATGATATTCAGTTACTATGTTCAGTTGTATGTGATTGCATTAGGCAATCTGGGACAAAGATGTGGGATAATATGATTGCCAGCTACATCTAAAAAATAGCATAAGTCTAGGTGTGTGGGAAAAGAAAACAACTGATTATTAAGAGAAATAATCAAGGCTTTCAAGTAGAGATCCATTAGCCCTTAGACTTTACTTAAAGAGTACTAGGGAAGCAGATGGAATTTTATAGATTTTAATGAAGTGGGAATGGCATTTTAAGGGAAAGGAGGTATTATTCATTATCCATTCGTACATCAGTTTCAATCCAAATTAGTGGCACTATGAACTATTTTTTTAACATAATAAAACTAGTGTTATATATACATAACGTTTTACATGGATTTTTATGATGTTGATGCATGAAATTTATTAATAATATTCAACAACTGAAAACCATGAGATATTACATTAAAAGTAAACTATACCACCCCAATAAGAGTTTTAAAAGGAGATCTGAATATGTCTATGCAATGGAAGATTAAATGTCATCATTATTTTCCTTCCTTTAATGTTCAGGA
The DNA here is from genome assembly GCA_029593785.1 of Cabassous unicinctus. Lineage (NCBI taxonomy): Eukaryota > Metazoa > Chordata > Mammalia > Cingulata > Chlamyphoridae > Cabassous > Cabassous unicinctus. Next base: position 29,100 of record JAQZBX010024378.1, read on the forward strand.
AGATTAAATATAATAAATAAGAGATTTCTGCGTTCAAGAATAAAATTTCCAAAGGAGTAATTTTTGTAACTAAGACTATATTGCATCCAAAAAAATAATAGAGAAGAATATTAAGAATTATTTTGATAAATAAGAACAAAAAGTTACTCTAGCCCTATGAAAATACTTAAAATCTCTCATGAAAAAATGTGTGCATAAATAAACAAAAATTTAGAAAAAGTTAATTGCTATTAAGTTTAATGGAAAAAAAATATTTCATTCTTTCTTATTAAAATAGATGAACTGACTCTTCTTCTAGAAAATGCCATCCCCAACTCTTTTATCTGGATTCCGTCCTTTGTTACCTCCTTGAGAATAACACTCCAAAAATATGCCATTCTGTCTCCTGCAGCATCAAATTTCAGTCAAGACACATCTTGTTATTCAATCCATTTTTACAAAACTCTGAATACCACAAAGTCCTCTAAGTTCTTTACCAGTTGTGTCCTTAATTTTAAAAATAAAACCCCTCACAACATATGTTTCCTCTTCCTTTTAGAATAAAACTCCTTTAAATTAAACATATACAGTGTCTCTTCTCCTTTGCTCTACACCACATCAAAAAAACTCAAACACACAGCAACACCCACATCCACATCCAAACTTTAGGTCTTTTTCAAGGTACAGTGTCATATTTATTGTAATGTATGTGTCTTTTTCAAGTACTTAACTTGTGCAAGTATTCAGTTCCAATCTTTACTTTTTTAGGTTACTGTTGAAAATTTTTACTATTGTATTCTAAATTCCATCTTCCCCATAAGCCTTGTGATTTTTCTAGCACAATTTTGTGTAGAGTGGTAGTTTTTAGGAGTTCATATATCTCATCAGAGCAGAATTGACTGCACACAAAAATGCTCTCATTTTGCAGATTTACGAGTGATTTCATTTCTCGAAAAATAATTATTGGGCTATGGCTTTAAATAATACTTCTTTGAGGTTGTTTTTGTTTTCTTCTTCAGAGAGTCTGTGACAGTTTGCATTTGGTGAATCTGCCCCCAAAATTGTCATTTTATATATATTTATTATATATATTTTAAATATAAAAAAAATAAATATATATTTTTTATATAATTAATA
>JAQZBX010024379.1:0-30207 GCA_029593785.1 Cabassous unicinctus
AAAGGGGACAGAAGGAGTGGTGGAGGAAATAATGGCTGAAAACTTCCCAACCCTATTGAGAGAGATGGACATACATGTCCAGAAAGCACAGAGCACCCCAAACAGAATAAATCCTAGCAGGCCTACTCCAAGACATATACTTGTCAAAATGTCCAATGCTCAAAAAAAAGAGAAAATATTCAAGGCAGCAAGAGATAAGAAAACCATCACATACAAGAGAAGCTCAATAAGATTAAATGTTGATTTCTCATCTGAAAACATGGAGGCAAGATGACAGTGGTATGACATAGTCAAGGAACTCAAAGAAAAAAAAACTTCCAGCCCACGAATTCTCTATCCAGCAAAGCTAGCATTCAAAACTGATGGAGAGTTCAAAACATTCACAGATAAACAGAAATTAAGAGAGTATGCCAATAAGAAACCTGACCTTCCAGAAATACTAAAGCAATTTCTGCAGGTTGAAAGGAAAAAACAGGACAGAGAGAGTTGGAAGACAGTGTAAGAACAACTAAAAAGACAAAAAGAGAAATTAAAACAACATATGACATACATAAACCCAAAGAAAATATGGCTGATGTAAGAAATTCCTTAGGAATAATAACACTGAATGTTAATGGATTAAACTCACCAGGCAAGAGACACAGATTGGCAGAATAGCTAAAGAAACATGACCAAACTATATGTTGTCTACAAGAAATCCATCTTAGACCCAGGGATTCAAGGAGGCTGAAAGTGAATGGTTGGAAAAAAATTTACAAGAAAACAACAACCAAATAAGGATGGGAGTAGCTATACTAATATCGGACAAAATAGATTTTAAATGCAAAACTATCCTAAGAGAAAAAGATGGACACAATATATTACTAAAAGGGGTAATCTTTCAGGAAGAAAGATCAATCATAAACATTTATGCACCTAATCAGGGCACCTCAAATTACATGAGGCAAACACTGGAAAGACTAAGTGGAGACATATATACCCCTACAATTATAATGGGGTCTTTAATACACCATTTTCACCATTAGACAGAAGATATCGACAGAGAATCAATAAAGAAACAAAGACTCTGATTAATACATTAAAGGATCTGGATCTACTACATATATACAGACTGCTACACCCAAATACAGTGGCATATACATTCTTCTCAAGTGCACATGGATCATACTCCAAGATAGACCACAAATTAGGCCACAGAACAACTGTTAATTAATTAAGAAAGATTGAGATTATACAAAGTAATTTACTTGACAACAATGGATGAAATCGGAAAACACTAAGGGCCAAAAAACAAGATCAGGCACAAAGTTATGGAAGTTAAATAACACATACTTAGACAAACACTGGGTCAAGGAGGAAATCTCAAAAGATATCAGTAACTGCTTTGAAACAAATGAAAACAACAACAGAACTTATCAAAACCTATGTGATGCAGCCAAAGCTGTACTGAGAGGGAAACTCATAGCCATAAATGCATATATTTAAAAAGAAGAAAGATCTAAAATTGAAGACCTAACTGCACACCTGGAGGAATTGGAAAAACAGCAACAAATTAACTCCAAAAGAAGGAGAAAGAAGGAAATAAAAAATATTAGAGCAAAACTAAATGAAATAGGAAATAAGAAAGCATTAGAAAAAATACAAAAAACTAAAAGATGGTTCTTTGAGAAGATCAATAAAATTGACACACCATTAGCCAGATGAACAAAGAAAAAGAGAGAGCAGATGCAAATACACAAAATAAGGAATGAGGAAGGGCATATCACTACTGACCCCACAGAAATAGAGTATCATAAGAGGATACTTTGAAAAATTATATGCCCACAAGAATGATAATTTAGAGAAATTGGACAAATTCCTAGGAACTCAGAAGCAGCCTACATTGACAAAAGAAGAAATTGATGAACTCAGCAGTCCATTTACAAGTAAAGAGATAGCCTCAGTCATCAAAAACCTCCAAACTAAGAAGAACCCAGGACAAGACAGCTTCATAGGTGAATTCTACCAAACATTCCAGAAAGAGCTAACACAAATCCTGTTTAAGCTCTTCCAAAAAATAGAAGTAGAAGGATCATTGCCTACCTTGCTCTATGATGCCAACATTACCCTAATACCAAAGCCAAACAAAGATGCCACAAGAAAGGAAAATTACAAACCAATCTCTCTAATGAACCTAGATGCTAAAATCCTCAACAAAATACTTCCTAATTGCATTCAACATCATATCAAACGAATTATACACCATGATCAAGTAGGTTTCATCCCAGGTATGCAAGGATGGTTCAACATGAGAAAACCAATGTAATACATAACATAAACAGATTGAAAGAAAAACATCACATGATCATCTATAGATGCAGAAAAAGAATTTGCCAAAATACAGCACACTTTTCTGATTAAAAAATAAAAAACTGCAAAGGATAAGACTAGAAGGAAACTTACTGAACGTGCTAAGGAGTGTATTTGAAAAACCCACAGCTAACGTCATCTTCAATGGTGAAATCCTAAAAGCTTTCCATCTAAGATGGGGAAAAATACAAGGATGTCCACTATCACCACTCCTGTATAAAATTGTCTTAGAAGTACTTCCTTGAGCACTGAGGCAAGAAAATTATATAAAAGGCATCCAAATTGGAAAGGAAGAAGTAAAAATTTCACTATTTGCAGATGGCATTATCCTATACATAGAAAGCCCTGAGAAATCTACAACAAAGCTTCTAGAACTTATAAAGGAGTTCAGTAAAGTTGCAGGCTATAAGATCAATTCTCAAAAATCGGAAGCATTTCTGTACACCAATAATGAACCATCTGAGGAGGAAATCAAGAAAGAAATATCATTTACAATAGTAACTAAACCTATCAAATACTTAGGAATAAATTTAACTAAAAATATAAAGGACTTATGTATAGAAAAACCACACAACACTGTTAAAGAAAATCAAAGAAGATTTAAATAAATGGAAGAATATTCACTATTCATGGACAGGAGACTAAACATCATTAAGATGTCTATCCTACCCAAACTAATCTACAGATTTAATGCAATCCCAATAAAAATCAACACCATATTTTTTAATAAATTGGAAAAACTAACTAAAAAATTTGCTTGTAAGGGTAAGAGGAAAACGGAAAATGAAGTTGGAGGCATCACACTACCTGACTTTAAAACATACTACAAAACTACATGGTAAAACTGCATGGTATTGGCACAAGGATAGATATACTGACCAGTGGAACAGAATTGAGAGTTCTGATATATATCCTTGCAAAAATAGTCATCTGTTATTCAACAAGGCTCCCAAACCCACTCAAATGGGAGACAATGGCCTCTTCAACAAATGGTGCTTGGAGAACTGGATATACATTTCCAAAACGAGAGCGGAACACCATCTCATACCTTATACAAAAATTTAACTCAAGATTGATCAAAAATCTAAATATAAGAGCCAAGACCATAAAGACCTTGGAAGATAATGTAGGGGAGCATTTACAAGACCTTGTAACAGGAAATGGTTTCATGAACTTCACACCCCAAGCACGAGCAGCCAAAGAAAAAATAGATAAATAGGATCTCATCAAAATTAAAAACTTCTGCAACTCAAATGACATTATCAAGAAAGTAAAAAAGCTGCCTACCCAATGGCAGAATATATTTGGCAACAATATATCTGATAGGAGCCTAATATCCTGCATATATAAAGAAATCCTAAAACTTGAAAATAAAAAGACAAACAACCCTTTTAAAAAATGGGCAATTGTCCTGAAATGACACTTCTCCAAGGAAGAAATACAAATGGCTAAAAATCACATGAAAAGATGCTCAACCTCTGTGAATGGTCTAAAATGTAAACCGTAGTGTAAATCATTGACAATGTTTAGTAGCTATGTTTCACTATTTGTATATCAGTTATAACAATGCTACCATCCACATATAAAAAGGTTTTAATATGGGTGGAAGAAAGGGGGAGGATATTAGGAATATGTGAGTCTCCTGTATTCTGTGTGTGATTTTCCTGTGATCCAAAACTTCTTTGAAACCAAAAAATAGTGAGACACTGGGGAATGAAAGGGGGAAGTTGCCACGATACAGACTGGACACCAGATATTGCAGGGATGAAAGGCAAAAGGTAAAAAAAAATTATTTTTCATGTTTCATATTTTTAATATCCAATTTTTTTATTTAATTTAATTTTATTTTTTTTAAGTTTTATGTATTTTATCTCTTACATTTAAACTTATCATTATCATTTCATTTTCCTAGTAATTGTAAACAGCTATTGTAATGGCTTCTTCTTTGAAGGAGCTTTGGATCACAGAGGGTTACAACTGGGGTGGGGGAGGATCATTGGTGTGGGATGTCAGGGGTGGGGGATCATGGGAGGAAGTTCACCTGAGCATAAATATGAGGTATATAAAATTGTTCAAATGTTCACAGGTCATTATCACAGTGGGTGGAGAATCACTCAATAAATGAGAGAATACTGAATTCCCATCCTGGAGAGTGCTGCCACATTCTCTAAGGGAGCAGCAACAGTCAACCAAGTGCAAGGGCAGTGACTGGTGAGGGAGGATGATCCACTGCTGGGCCCTTGATATTGATGACTAGCCTTATGAGTCTTTGCTCTTGAAATTGAAACTTTGCCTATTCTTATGGGGTGACTTAGGGTTGCCTCCTGAGAGCCTCCTTGTTGCTCAAATGTGGCCTTTTCTGAAGCCAAACTCAGCATATGAATACATTACCTTCCTCCCAACATGGGACATGACTTCTGGGGATAAGCTTCCCTGGCACTGTGGGATTGCTACCAAGCACCAACTGGCAATATGACTAGAAAAGGGGGAAAAGGTAAAGACAAATGAGTTTATATGGCTAAGAGACTTCAAAATGAGTCAGGAAATCATCTCAGAGGTAATGCTTACACACATCTCAGTAGGATCTCATAGAATTCCTAAGTGGATATCACCCCAAATAGTGGGGCTCCTGAGGGCTCTGGAGACACCCAGGTCCTATTTCAGGGTAGAGAGCTCCAGAGTTTGGTGCCTTGCTAGTGGACCCTACTTTGGAGTTTGTGCTCCTGAGAGTGGCAGAGTTGGACTCAACTATGTCTTCCCTGCACATGGTTCCTCTGTCCCTTCTATTCAAACCTATACTTGGTGATCAACTTTGTAGGTATATGTACAGAGACTTGAGTCTTTGGGCTGTGCATGTGCCAGCTGGGTGTGGAACCTCGGTAGAGCACCAACTCCTAATATACAGCCCATTGGACTCACCCATGACAACTGGCAGGGAGATGATGATCGACAACGGCCATCTCAGGGAATGGAGAGAGTCCACAGCTGCAGGCAGGATAATCCCATCCATCATCCCCATGGGATATAAGCCTCCTCTTAATTGGAGGTGGAGTGGACTTCACTGTTCAAGACTCCTCAGGATGGGGGGAGAGCTATGGTCTGTAAAGTGGACTTACTGGTATTCTAAAAATATATATATGCATTGTGATTCAAGCAATGGAAGAAATTACAACATTGGGGTGGAGCCAGTGGGCACTGGAGGATCTGGGGGCAGGGAGAGGGAAAAGCAGTTATAGTACAGGGGCTTTTTTGGGACTTGGGAATTGTCCTGAGTGACATTGCAGCTACAGATATAGGCCATTTTATATCAACATATAACATGCAAAACTGTGTGGGAGAGAGTGTGGTCTACAATGTGAACTATGGTCCATGATTAACGGCAAAGCCCCAGGATGTGTGTTTATCAATTGCAATTAATGTGCCGCACTAATGAAAGCTGTTTATGTGGGAGATTGTAGGAGGTGTGGGAGTTGGACCATATGGGAATGCCTATATTTTTGTGTAACGCTTATGTACTCTAAGTATCTTTTTAAAAAATAAAAAAAAAAAGAATTAAGCAAAAACTTCCTAACTAAGAAGCTATCAGGGCCTGATGACTTCAGAGGTAAATTCTATGAAACATTCTGAAAAGAAATAATATCTATCCTGCTTAAACTCTTCCAAAAAAAGAAGTGAAGGGAACATTGTTTAACTCATTTTGTGATGCCAGCATCACCATAATATTAAAGCCACATAAAGATGCCACAAGAAAGGAAAACTATAGATGAATCTCTCTAAAGAACCTGGATGATAAAGTCCTCAGGAAAATATTTGATAATCACATTCAACAACACATCAAGCAAACTATACATTGTGACAAAGAGGGTTTTATTCCAGGTGTGCAAGAATGGTTCAACCTAAAAAAATCAATCAATGTAATACACCATATTAACAGATGAAAATAAAATAATCACATAAGAATCTCTATTGATTCAGAAAAAGCATTTGACCAAAGTCCTCATACTTTCTTAATAAAAACAATTCAAAAGAGAAGAGTAGAATGAAACTTCCTCAAATTATAAAGGATATATATATATATATATATATATATATATATATATATACATGAAAAAATACACAGCTAACATCATATTCAAAGATGAAATGGTAAAGGTTTTCCTTCTAAGATTTGGAAAAAGTTAAGGATGACCAATGTCACCAGTCTTATTTAAGTTTGTGCTATAAGTACTTGCTCAAGCACTTAGGCAAGAAAAAAAAAACACACACACACAAAAGGTATCCATATTGGAAAGGAATAATATACATTTCAATATTTGCAGATGAAATTATTCTGTACATAGAATGCCATGAGAAATCTACAAGAAAACTTGAATACAGTAAAGTTGGCAGTATATAAGATAAACACAGAAAAGCCAGTAGCATTTCTGTAAACCAACAATGAGCAATCTGATTAGGAAATCAAGAAAAAGATCCATTTATAATAACAACTAAAAGAATAAAATACCTAGGAATAAACTTAACTAAAAATGTAAAGGAATTGTACACAGAAAACTACATATCATTGTTAAAGGAAATCAGAGAAAATGTAAATAAGTGGAAAAATATTCCTTGTGCATGGATGGGAAAACTAAACATCATTAAAATGTCTACCTTACACAAAGTGATTTACAGATTTAATGCTATCCCAATAAAAATTGCAACAGCCTGTTTTATGGAATTGGAAAAGCTAAATATGAAAATTATTTAGAAGGGAAGGGGCCCTGAATAACCAAAAACATATTGAAAATGAAGAGAGAAATTGGAGGAATCACAGTATCTGACATTACAGAATACTAGAAATCTACAGTGGTCAAAACTGCGGGGTACATACTGACCAATGGAACCTAATTGAGAGTCCTGATATAGATCCTTGCATATGCTGTCAAATGATATTCCAAAAGGACACCAAGCCCACTCAACTAGGAAAGAATTGCCACTTCAACAAATGGTTCTTGGATAACTGGAGATCTATATTCAAAAGAATGAGAGAGGATCACCATCCCATGCCCTACACAAAAATTAATTTAAGATCATTCAAAGACCTAACCATATGAGCCAAGACAATAACACTACTAGATGATAATGTAAGGAAGCCTCTATGAGTTCTAGTATTAGGAAATGGTTTCATAAGCTTTATGCCCAAAGTGGGAGCAATGAGGGATAAAATAGATAAATTGGACTTCTTCAAAATTAAAATATTTGCCCTTTAAAGGAGTTTGTCAAGAAACTGAAAAGTCAGCTGTAGCAGTTTGATATAGTTTATGAATTTCAAAAATAGATATTGGATTATGTTTGTAAACTGGTCTATCTGAAGTTTCACTTTTACTTAATTAAATTATGATTAGGGCTTTGATTGGGCCACATCAGTAGGATATTGAGTCCCCACCCCTTGGTGGGTGGGGACTCACAGGTAAAATACATGACAAAATACAGAGTTGCGAGTTTTGAGCTTGAGTCTGGGAAGTCAGCATACAGAGGAGCAGAGAAGCTGAGCCCAGAGAGAATTGAGCCACGGGGAGATAGACCGAGTCACCTGATAGTCTGCAGCTGGCCATTTGGACAGAGGCAAAGCCTAGAGAGCCTAATAGTCTACAGCTGACCTTGTGGAGAAAACAGAGGATCTGAGCCCAGAGAGAAATGAGCCCTGAGAAGAGAGGAACCCAGGAAACCTGAACCCTGGTAGATTTTGGCAGCCATCTTGCACTAACACGTGCCAATAGACTTTGGTGAGGGAAGTAACTTATGCTTTATTGCCTGGTGACTGTAAGCTTCTACCACAAATAAATACACTTTATAAAAACCAACTGATTTCTGGTATTTTGCATCAGCACCCATTTGGCTGATTAATACATCATCCTACTTGTCTTAGTCTCCTAAATGGGTGCTGATGCATAGTACCAGAAATCTGATGGCTTTTATAAAGGGTATTTATTTGAGGTAATGGCTTGCAATTACAAGACCCTAAATAGTCCCACTCAAGGTTGGAGCAGTTGCTCTGCTGCTCTGTTATCTTCAACCTAAAATTATCAAGTAAATGGCTCATCTCTCCTCCTGTGGCTCCAGGATCAAAACTGACAAAGTTCTCTCCTCTGGCATCTATGGAGCTCTCTCTCATCCTGTAGGTCTTCTTGAGTGATTGTCCATTTATATAGGCTCAACAATGTAATGGGGCCTCAACCTGAGTCATTATTAATGACTTGGTCAAATCACAAGCCCTAAATTGACTTTATCAAGTAAACTTGAAACCTTTGAATTTTATATAATCCAAGGGTATCACACCCAGAGGAACAGACCAGTTAACAAACAAAATCTTTCTCTTTTTAGGATTCATAAATAGTCTCAAACTTTCACAATAATCAATGGGATAATATATTTGCTAGCCATTTATCTCATAAGGACCTAATATTCAGAATATAAAAAGAAATCTTACATCTCCAAAATAAAAAAAGCACAAACAACCCATTTTAAAAATGGGCAAGAGATTTGAATAGACACTTCTACAAACAAGAAATACAAATGGCTAAAAACTACATGAAAAGATGCTTAACATCAATTGCTATTCAGGAAATGCAAATCAAAACTACAATGAGATATCATCTTCCCCCTATTAGACTGGTGGCTATTTAAAAAACAAAGGACTTCAAGTGCTGGATAGGATGTGAAGGAAAGGGAATGCTCATCCAGTGCTGGTGGAAATGTTGAGTGGTACAGCCATTGTGGAGGACAGTTTGGTGTTTCCTCAGGGACCAAAATATTGAACTGCCATATCACCCACCAATCCCACTTCTGGGTATATCCACTGAAAAAAATGAAAAGAGGGATAAGAAAAGCTATATGCATACTAACGTTCATAGTGGCATTACTCACTATTGCCAAAAGTTGGAAGCAACCCAAGTTTTGATCAGCAGATGAGTAGATAAGTAAATTGTAGTATCCAAATACAATGGAATATTACTCACCTGTGAGAAAGAATGCAGTATTAACAAAAGGGACAACATGGATGAATCTTGAAGACCTTATATTGAATGAAGTTAGCCAGTCACTGAGAATAAATATTACATGACCTCACTGATATGAGTTAAGCAAATTGAGCAGACTTGCAGAGGTGAGTCTGGAAGAAAGGTTATCAGGAGACATAAAGGGAATAGAGGATGTTGAGTTGATGATCAATATGGACAAACCCTATCATAATGTGGAAGGCAGTTCTTGGGCAGTGGATGGGTGAGAGATGAGATTGTGTTAGACAATGCTGTAATGTGAGGAGAAGTAGTGTGCAGGGGTTGGGTTGGACTCTCCATGGAACATTGGGGAGGGCTTGAAGAAGGAGCAGATGAACTCTGGGGATTTGTAGTTCTGTAGTTTAAACTACAATAATGGGTATGTTCTTCTGGCAAATATGGCAGGTGAGGGTTACTGGTAAAGGGTGTCAGGGGTAGGGGGATATGCAAGAAAGGGAGCATTTGGGGTATGTTCCTATGGAATTTGAAAGCATTCATCTTATCATAGTGTGTTATCATTGGATGGAGACCCATAGAATGAAAAAGAAAATATTAAACTCCTATTCTGGGAGTCCTGCTATGTATCAATTAGAGGGACAAGAATCTTTTGAGAATATAAGCAGTACAAAATAAAAGAAAGCAGACAAATATGTCAAGCCCTCAATATTATTGTATGTAACTGGGAATCTTATTCTTCAAAAATTGAAACTTAGTGGTTAACATAAGTTCCAAGGCAGGGGGAGGGGGGAAGGGAAGAATAGCATATATAAAACATAGAGCATTTTCAGGGCATTGTTTTTGTTCTGCATGGTCTTGAAATGACAGATATAGGTAATTTTAAATTTTGTCAAAACAAATAAAAGTGTATGGTGCAAAATGTAAACCAAAATGTAAACCATTAACCATGAATAGTAACAATGCTTCATTATTTGTACATCAATTGTAACAAATGTACCATACATATGTAAAATGTTAGTAGGCAAGAGTGGGAGTAGGTAAGGGGTTGGCTATATGGGAATACCCTATGTTTTCTGTGTGACTTTACTGTAACCCAAAGCTTCTTTGAAGATAAAGTAAAAAATTTAAGACACTGGGGTAACATATGGAAGAAATTTTCACTGTACATAAAAGATAATAGATCATATGGTGGTGAAAGACACAATGAACTTTTTTATTTTATTATTTTTTATTTTAGTATTGTATTTGTTATTATTTTATTTTCTTATTAATTTGTTTATATTTTTACTTTGTTTTGCAGGAGGTTTGGGATCACAGAACTGTCACAACTGTGGTAGAGGAGGATCACTGCTGTGGGGCATCAGTGATGGGGGATGTGTATGGAGGAGTGCACTTGGGCATGCCTCTATGGCATATGAATACATTCAAGTTGTCATGGGGCATTGTCTCAGTGGGTGGAGACCCCCATAATGTCTGAAAGAATATTGAATTATCATTCTAGGAAGTCATGCTACATTCTTTAGTAGAGTGGCAAGTATCCCCTGAGTACATGGGCAGTGCCTAGTGAAGGAAGACAGACCATTATTCTAGGCCTTGGTTATTGATGGTTGCACTTATGAAACTTTAATTGTGAAATTGAAACTTAGCCTAATATTACATATTGCCTAAGAGTTTCCACCTGAATACCCTCTTGTTGCTCAAATGTGGCCTTTCTCTAAGTCAAACCAATATAAATGCACTACCTTCCCCCCAGTGTGGGATATGACTTCCAGGGATGAGCCTTCCTGGCACCAAGAGATAGCACTGCTTTCTCACCTCCATGATTTAAGTTGAGAAAGCAGTATTTAATCCTTTCAAGCATTCCTTGTTTCTGATGGATCACTTTTGCTGCTTTCAGGATTCTCTCTTTATCTTTGGCATTTTACTACCTGACTTTTACATTTCTCAGAGTAGTTCTGGTAGGATTTATTCTGTTTGGAATACACTGCCCTTTCTGGACATGAGCATCCATGTCCCTCATAATAGTTTGGAAATATTTGGCCATCATTTCCTCAAACATACCTTCTGCCTATTTTCTTTTCTCCCTTTGGGACAACAATAGTGAATATGTTTGGGTGCTTTGTGTAGTCACTCAATTCTCAGAGACCCTGCTCAAGTTTTTCCAATTATTTCCTCTATCAGTTCTTCTACCTGTGGGGTTTCAGATGTACTACCTTGTAATTTGCTAATTTTTTCCACTGCCTGTTCAAATCTGCTCTGTGAGGTATCTATGGTTAATCTCTTCTGTTGTGTTTTTCATTACCATGAGTTCTGTTATTTTTCTATATATATTTTCAATTAATTTGCATGCTCACCTGGTGTCTTCTTAATATCCTTTATCACTTCTTCATCTGTGTATTAGTCTGCCAAAGGGGTGTAAATGCAAAGCACCAGAATTCTGTTGGCTTTTATAAAGGGTACTTTTTGGGGTAAAAGTTTGCACTCCCAAGGCCAAGAAAATTCCCACTCAAGGTACCATAACAGGTACTTTCTCACCAAAATCACCTGCCATGTGTTGAAGAAAGATGGAGGATGATCTCTGCCTTATTCCATGGGAATTACTATATCAGTCACTTGCATAGAGCTTATTTCATTCTGGGCCTTCTCAGCTGCTCAGCTGCTCTGGTCTCTTCCTCTGAAAACTATCAGGTGAATGGCTCAACTCTCCCCAGGCACCAGGATAAAACATGACCGAGTTCTATCTCTTCTTGTGCATTCATGAGTGTGTGCCCACTTATAACAACCCACCAAGGGGGCAGCAACTCAACTTGAGTCATACCTTTTTGACATGTTCAAATCAAAACCCCTAAATTGATTTTATCAAGTAAACTTAAAATCTTCAAATTTAATTCAATCAAAGGATATCACACCCAGAGGAACAGATTAGTTTATAAACACTGTATTAGTCAGCCAAAGGAATGCTGATGTAAAATACCAGAAATCTGTTGGCTTTTAAAAAGGGTATTTATTTAGGGTAGAAGCTTACAGTCACAAGGCCATAAAGGGTAAGTTACTTCCCTCACCAAAGTCTGTTGCCTTATGTTAGAGGAAGATGGCTGGCAGTTTCTGCTAAAGTTCAACCTTGCTCTTCCTCTAAAGGCTCCATGATCCCAGCTTCTTATGATCTCAGCTGTAGGCTGGCATAAGACTTATCTCTTCCTGGGGATTGTCTCTTTCTGGGCTCAGCTGCTCTGCTCTATCCACAAGGCCAGCTCAAATCTATCAGGTGACTAGCTCAGCTCTCTCCCCCGGGACTCCAGTGTCAAAACTCAACTCTCTGTGTTTTCATTTTCTGTGTGTTTACTTCCCTGTCTTTGATTGAGCATCCATTTGTATATCCCACAGGTGTAGGCTAGCTGTCTGTGGGGAGTCAAACCTAGACACCCTAATGAAGTGGTCAAATAAAATTCCTAATACTGGTTTAATAAAGTAAAAGTGAAACCTCTGAGTCTAATACTATCTAATATAGCCAGAGGACCAGACCAGTTAACAAACACAATCTAAAATCTATTTTTGGAAATCATAAACAATAGCAAACTGCCACACTCCACCCTCTGGATTACAAAAAGGCATTACAATATTAAAAACAAAAAACACCTTAAATCAATGAATTGGCAACCTGGAATTCCTTAATCTATGGGGAGCAGGCTCACCCCTCTCAGACCTATGGGGTGTCAACCTTACTCTCCCCAACCCTTGGGGAATGTGCTCCACCCTCTCTGTAGCCTTGGGGGGCAAAACTCTCCCTAAACATTGTGTTGGAACATCCACCCTCTTCAACAGCCAGGGGAAACTCATGCTGTCTCTACACATGTGTGGGCTTCCTGTCTTGGTCCAAGGAAGTGTCTTTATTCCAGATCTCAGCTTCCATGGTTTTCTTCTTAAAGCAATTTTCCTTCCATATCTCCCCTCCATGTCCCTTTTAGTCCAGGCTGACAGTGATTTTGTTCACACTGCTCTGACACAAAGCTTGTTGGTTTTCCATGCAGGAAGCCATCAGTTAGACTTTCCACAAGTCTTTCCTAGATAACAGCATTTTCAACCTTGGTTTACATGTCCCAAATTTAGTTAAGTCCTCAAATGGGGCACTATTGTCTGTGGGTTTGATTTCCAGAGGCTTGGAATTTCCAGAATCAGTTTCTTGTTTCATTGTACCCAACAATTCATTTCTCAACTTATCTCTCTCATCTAGCATTTTGCTCTAAGCTGCGTGGAGAAGCAAGCCACATTTTCCCAGTATACTTTGGAAAGTTTTTCAGCTAAATATCCATGCATGTTATTTTAAAATTCTGCCTTCCATATAACATCTGGAGTCAATTTTGCTAAGTTCTCTGCAACTTTGAAACATGGTTTGCCTTTCCTCAAGTTTCTAATTATAATTTCATCATTTACTTCTAAGGCCTCATAAAAAGTCTCTTTAGCATCCATATTCCTACCAACTCTTCAAAGCAATCTAGGCCTTTTATATCGAATATCTCACAGTTATATCCTTCTAAGGCCTTATTAAAAATAAGTAATAAGCAACCCGCCAAGCACGTGTCCCTCTCCTCGCTCCGGGACTTATTACACTCTATATTACTACCAACAGTTTCTTCAAAGCAATCTAGGCCTGTTCCATCAAGAATCACACAATTCCTCCAAAAATTACCCTTTATCCATTTATAAAACTATTTCAGCATTTTGGTAAAATACCATGACGCAACTCTAGGTACGAAATTCTGTATTACTCAGCCAAAGGGGTACTGATGACAGAAATCTCCAGCATCCAAAATTAAACTCTCTGTGTTCTCCTTCCTTGTGTGTTTACTTACCTTTCTTTGACTGAGCATCTGTTTATGTAGACTGCAGCTGTAGGCTATGTGTAGTTGGGGATTCAAACTGAGTCACCCTAATGATGTGATAAAATAAAAGCCCTAATTTTGATTTAATAAAGTAAAAGTGAAACCTCTGATTTTAATACAATCTAATATGCCCAGAGGAAAAGACCAGTTAACAAACACAATCCAATATCTATTTCTTGATTTCATAAACAATACCAAACAGCAACAAACAGAATATTTTTCTGTTTTGGAAACATAATCTCAAACTGCCACAATCTCCTTGAATTGATTTAGGAGATTTGTTTGCAAACCTTTGATTAGTTCTTCCAAAATTCTGTATCTAATCCAACTTTTTAATTTGTTCCTTTCACTGGGCCACATCTTCCTGTTTCTTAGTATGGCTTCTAATATTTTACTGATATCTATGCATCTAATTATCTTGATGAGTTTTCTCTGATGGACACTTGTCTTTCTTACCTAGGGTTTTTATTATCATTTGGCTTTGTGTTAAGGCTGTTTTCTGTCTGTTATTTCAGCTATTTTAAATATTTAGAATTGTTTGTTTTTACCTGAACGAGGGACACATGAATGGGTTATAGACCAGCTCCAAAGAGCCAATTCCTCTGTGATGCTGTCTCTCAGTGTCGCTGTATGCTCCTTCCTGTATGCGGTATCATTATTCCCAGGCTCCTCAGTCCAAGCACTGTTCATTTTCATCCCTCTGCATTCACCTGTGCCCATGTACACCTGTCAAGGATTCCCTCAGAAACCATCCTGCCACTTCCCCTAAGGTCTGCCTTAGGAGCCACCTGCACCACTTCCCCTGCACCTGTTAGGGCCTCACTCATGAGATGCCTGAACGACTTCCCCTGCTGCCTCCCCTGCACCTGATAGGCTTCCCTGTGAAGACACCTATGTAGCATTTCCTGTACCCCTGTTTCTTCCCTGGCAGCCAGGAAGGTCTATTTCATGGGCCACCTACACTGCTTCTCCTCCCATTTCCCCTGTGCCCAGCAAGGCTTCTCTCACAGACTTCCCATGTCTCTTTTCTGGCATCTGGCATGACCTACCTCCTTAGCTGTCTGTACCACTTGCCCTGTGCCCCCACAACTTCCCATTTGTCCAGTAAGCCTACTTGTCTTCTTGCCATTTCTGGGGAATGAGTGTGCCCTACTGCTCCCTACTCCTTCATCTTGGATCTTCCTCAATGTATTTTTGAGGTAAAATTTTTTAAATCTGTTTTGTGATGCATTGAAATTTTTTAATGTGTTAATAAATATTTTTCTTATGAATTATGAAATATTCTGAAGAGTTATCTCTTCAAATATTGCTTTTGCCACATTTTTTCTTCCCTCTCCTTCTGAGACTTCCCAAAAGGCATTCCAAAGGAATTCTCAGGTTGCATCTCAGTTCCCTTTTCCTGGTTAATGGCAAACCGTGGCTTATCTTTTTTTGTTTCCATCTTCTCCATTATATTGACTCAATAATTACACAATTTATTTTTCTGTAATACTTTTAAGCAGATTACATTATAAATGTTTTCTAGATTTTGTATTTGCCTTCAGATGAAAGGTCATTATGAGTGAAACAATTTTTAATCAATAGAATTATAAGTGCTCACCTTGCCTGTCTATTTAAAAATTTATCTTAAATTTTCCCCTATGAAGCATATAGAGCTGATCCCATTTATTTCACTAATATCACTATTCCATTAGAAATATGCATTATGCTTTACTTATTACATTTTCTATTGATATGCAGTTTGCTTATTTCTAAATGTTTGCTTTGGACAAATATACAAATTGCAATAAGTATTAGATTATGTACCTTACATCTTCCACATATCTATAAAAGTTATCCCCAGAAATTATATTACTAGGTCAAAAAGGATTTTTTTTAAATTGTCAGTAGTAAAATTTTCACCCAAGGTGTTATACACATTTGTATCCCAATAGTGTGTGAGAACGTGTTTTTACCATCCCCTACCAAGTGGTAAATATTGAGTTCTCAGCGTAGTTTTAATTTGCATGTGATATTGAATATTCCATACATCTTAGAGTCATTTATATTTTCTTTTCCAAGAAATGTTACCTATTTTTCTCTATTGAAAAGTAGGATTTATTTTTCCCCCTATTGTTATTTGGAACCCTTTATATATCAAGGTTTCCTGTGTCTATGTAATATAATTCCCCATTATTGTAATTTTTTTAATATTTATTTTTCTTTAAAATGATGAAAGCCATATAGAAATATTTATAAATAATCAAATTAATCAATATATATTTTATAAATTATTAACTTTGTGTCATATTGTAAAGGAATTTTATGCTTTAAGATTATATTTTTAATTTTCAAATATATTTAATTCACGAAGAAAAGCAAAATAATGAGATGTATCATAGACTGAGAAAGTTGGCTCTCAGTTCATTTGAAGAGACAAAGGAAGATTCTAGGCAATGAATCTTTGGTTGTGTGTGCAGAAATTTTCTGGAGTGCCTCATTGATAAACTAGAGATCTAATGTAATCACAACACTGGGTATGGGGATCAGGTGGTAGAAACAGTCAAAATTAGAAATAATATAACTTTAAGAAACATTTGAATATGAATTGAAATTTGAAATGTTTTGTGAATCCAATAAGGAATCATTGATTGTGAAATAAAAATACCCCATCTGTATTTTAGGAAAACAACTTTGATGGCAATATGCAGGATATATTTTAAGGTTGAAATGAACTATAGTTTTCCTTACAATCCTTTGAAACTTTACATAATCCCCTTCATAGAATTACTTGAAGTAACAAGAGTGTGTCAATACAATAACAATAATTAAACTATGTATAAATGCAATTTGATTTTTAGCATTGATTTTCATCCTGTGTAAGTTCCTACTTAGAGTTTACATATCAGAGCTGAGAAGATTCCTATTTTGATTTTATATGTGTCATGTGGAGACATCCAATCATTTGTCTCCTTGACACTAAGCTAATAATTTTATCAGGTACAAATCACTTCCTTAAGGTCATTTAAAGTTATAATTTTGTTAATTTCAGGATAGAATAAATTGCTTATTATTCTCATAACCCAATGCATGTGACCTAACCTCAATATTTTTGTTACAATCAGAAAAATCCTAAATCAAAGAATGGCAGTTTTAAAAGTTTTCATAAATGGATATTAGATGGGATGGATACCCAATATCTATTATAATCAACATATACATGTTATAAAGGAGAAGAACAGATAAGTGAATTCTTGAAAACATCACAGAAGCCTGATTATTTCACTTGGTATATCAAATTCAACTATCAATATTTTATATACCATGTTATATTTTATATTCCATGCATACATATTTTTTCCACATTTCAGTGGATGCCCTAAGACTGTGCTGTGTAACATAGAAGAAACTGGTCACATATGAAAATTGGGCACTTGAAATATGTATTATCAAAAGTGAAATATATCTTAAGTATAAAATACCTAAAAGATTTTGAAGACTCAGCATGAAAAAAGTTAACTAAGATTAATTTATATCAGTTACATGTGTAAAAAATATTTAAATAAAAATAATATAAATATTAGGTTAATAGTAAAATATGTACAATCAGAGCAGTGGATGTGACTCAACCAGTTGGGCACCTCCCTACCCTATGGGATATCTTGGTTTCATGTCCTGGTGCCTCCTAAAGAATACATGCAGATGCCTGCACTTGCCACAATGAGAGCTAGGCACCACACCCTGCCCCAGTGAAACCTAGATGCTGCTCCCTGCAGCAATGAGAAAATGTCTAAAGAAGCAGATGTCAAAAGCCAGCAAACACTGCAGCCTTTGGGCAGATGATGAGACTCAGACTGTTGGGCATTTGACTCCCATGTGGGAGGTCCAGGGTTTTGTTCCCGGTGTCTCCTGGGGAATGTGACCAGACAGAAAAGAGAACCATCTAGGGCGGTAAATTAATAAATAAATAAATGAATAAAGTAAAATAAGTTTTAAAAAACGTACAATCATATAGGTAGTATATTTTACATGAAATATTTCAATAATTAACATATAATTAATAGCAATGTTGATGATATTGATGATGATAATAATATTTGGGATAAAATAAATATATTCTTTACCACTCTTCATTGTGCTTTTTAAATGTGAGTACTAAAATTATAAAATTAAATATAGAGCTCAAATTATCTATAATATGTTTTGCACAACACTGCTCTAGGATGTTCTAATGATCATGAAAAAGGGCATAAAGAAAAGATAGTAGGGATGACAATGACTATTCTTTCATTGATGAGAATACCCCAAACACTCTTTTCATGGCACCCAGCATTTCCTTTTCCTCAGGCTGTTAGATAATGGGATTGAGCATGGGGGTGAGGATGTTTTAGAAGACTGCCAAAATCTTACTTTCCGAAGATGAGCAAACCTTCTTGGGCTGAAGATAGGTGTAGACAAAGAGCATAGTAAAAGGTCACCACAGTTACCACAGTAAAAGGTCACCTGTGTTGAACAGGTGGTGAAAGCCTTTTTTCTTCCCTCTTTTGAGTGCATGTGGTAGACAGCAAAAAGGACCCAACCATAGGAAGCAATGATGCCAAGGAAAGGAAGGAGGAGAAAGAGGCTTGTGCTCACAAAAACCATGTACTCATAGACCCAAGTGTCCATACCTGCAAGAGGCAACATGGCTGGAACATTGCAAAAGAAGTAATCAATAGCCCTGGATTGGCAGTAAAGGATGTGGAGGGCATAGGCTGTGTGTACCAAGGAGTTGATGGACCCCAAGATCCAAGAACCTATGATCATCTGGACACACATCCTATTACTCATATGATTGGGATAATGAAGGTGGTGAGAAATGGCCACGTAATGTTTGTAGGCCATGGAGGCCAAGTGTAAACCTTCAGAACCTGCCATTGTCAAGAAAAAGAAGCTTTGCATGCCACATCCGAGGAAGGAGATGCTTTTCTGACCAGAAAGGAGGTTGAATACCATCTTGGGGACGGTACTGGAGATGAGAGAGAGCTGGCTCCGTAGAAAGTACATAGTGTGTGGAGACGGGGATCCAAAAGTATGATGTGAATCATGGTTGAGTTGCCCACGGAGGCAAGAAAGAATATGAGAATGATCAGGGTCAAGAGAAGTAACCCAGTTTTATTTTGGAGAAACAAACCCAACAAAATAAAGTCATTTGAAGTTTGATTCCATTTCTCCATGAAAGCTTACCACTTTAACTTTCCTCAAAATGAAAACAAACAAACAAACAAAATAAAGTGAAAACATGAAGTAAGAGTATTACAAAATAACTGAATTACTTTAAGCTTTTTTGCAACCAAGTGTGCTTCCTGCAGCCCTTCAGCTTCTGTTGAATCAATTGAAATATCTGAACTGAATGTCTCCCTTCCCATTTTTCTCTGGTAAACTTATTAATAAATAGATATACATGCCACTTTTTAAGTATGAGATTCAACATTATAGGTTGCAAAGATAAATAAGATGACTATAACATTCTCCTACATAAAGAATTGCCTGGTCAGATTTATCACTCAATATTTATCTACAAGTCATAAGAAATGGAAAATGCTGTAGTTACCCGTATTCTCCACTGTCTATAATTTAACACCAATATTCACAATGTTAGCTGACAAATGTCACTCAGAAATTATCTGTAGGAAATTCTAAGTCTTCTGTCACTTAACCCACTTCTAATACCTAAATTTCTGATCTTCTATCATTAACTGCCTCTACCTTATCTCTCATGTTCTTTGTAATTTACTTTTCCTAAAAATTCTTCTATCATTCAAAATTGCTGTCTTTGAATTTGCCCCTATAGATCCATTCTTTTTACAAAATAGCATTTGAATATTCTCTCTTCCATGAGGTTACTTTTTCTGAAGCCAAATCAAATGCCAAAGATCTGCTGTGTTAATAATAGGGGGGTATTAAAAAATATATAAGAAATGTATGTTACGGACCATAGTTAGTGGCAATATTCTGGTAATATTATCTTTTACTCTGTAATAAATATTTCACAATGATATGGTGTGTTGGTTAAGGGTTACTTTATGGGAATTCTACACATGTGCATGATTGTTTTGTAAGTTTACAACTTCCATAATAAAAATTCTTTTAAAAATATAAAAGATCAAATGCACAGATTTTTCCTATTAATTATCTGATAATGATATATAGCAGGAATAGAGATACAATAACTAATATAATACTTCTTTGAAATAACAAATTATGTGAAGTGTACTTGACATTATCTCATTTATCAAAATATCCCCCATTAATATATATTTATGCATTCATATATTAATTTTTCAAATATTAAATGTAGTATCCAGAGTTAGGAAGAATAACTTTCACAAATACAGGTATTAATAAAATCAAATTTTGAAACTGTGTGGCTTCTTCATATTTCTAGTCTTTCCAATACTCTGAGTTCCTTGGTTGTTTAATAAATGATGTATTCTGTGCAAAATACATAATTCATATCACATTAAATTGTGCTAGCATTACCTTTTTGCAGTTTATCAAGGTTTAGTCCCTATTTCAGTCTAGGTTAAAGTCTATTGAGATTAAATGACATTTATTTTCTCCTCCTACAGTTTAGTATGAAAACAATAAATGTCAGCAGTGTCAAGCAGTCGCAGTGCTGTTCAAGTAGAAAGGCAAGTATATGGCAGGGATCTTGGGCTTCCATTTTCATTTATAGCTTATCTATGTTTGTACTTAACCCCTTCAGATTTCATTGTTTAGCAAATAAAGTTATATATTAATCATTAAGATAAATATATCAAGAAGAGATAAATATGAAGAAATTTGTTTTTATAGACATTTTTTCTATCTTTTATGCCCAAGATTTTACTTGAGAATTGTTATTTGTAAATTAACTTTCTTCAAATATGTTTTCCTTATGTTACCTGAGTTCTGGTAAATCATTCTTTTCTCCACTAAGTCTCCCAATCATTGATAAACTCTGATTATGGCAATTCTTATATTTTTGTCATATGTTTTGTTTTTATTTTTTTCTTCTACCCAGTCTCGGTTTGGGATTTCCTGCTCTTCATGTGTTCTTTCTGAAAGAGACACCTGAGGCCATATATGATCCAGGATATTAACTTATATATAATTTTGGATTATTGATTTTAAACAGCAAAGATCAATGATTAGTGTTCCTGAAATTATTTACATTCAGTAAAATAACATAAATTGCTACTTTATATAACTTTGATAAGCCTGAATACAATTGTGAAATAGAGCTGTGGTAGAAAATTGGGAACTCATTTTTATAGCTGTCTCATTGCCAAATTGTAGCAATGAAAAGTGTATAATCAGAGAGTATAGCAGGTACATTTTTGTATGAGGGTACTATATTGGATCATCATATTGTTTGCTATAAAAGTTTCAGAAATAAAAACTGAGGACATAAGAGATAAGGATCATCACGATAAATTCATGTATGCAAAATTTTTCACTAAATGTCCGTTATATACTAGTGCTATTAAGTACTGAGATGCATTGGTGATTGAAACATACAAGGCTCTACAATCAATGAGTTAAAATTTAGTAGGTATTAAATACAAAAAAAAACAATAAACTCAAACAAGGAATCAAATATTAAATGGTAATTGTTATTATAAAGAAGAATATTTAGAATAAGGGGATAGAGACACAGTACTTTCAAATAGAGAATAGAATTGGAGAAAGCTTCTATGAAGAGTAAGTATTTCAGAAGGTCTGGTTAAACAATATTCTATCCGGAAAGAATAGGAAATGAAAAACCCTAGAGTGAAAATATACTTATTTCTATGAACTAATGGAACATAGTGTTTCTGAATCTTACAGGATGCAAGGGGAAATTTGGAATGATATGAGAGTATTTTGTGTAGGGAATGTGAGGCTAATATAAGGAATTAGATTCCATTCCATGAGATGAGAAGCCATTGAATGTGGAAGGATCTAAAGCAGGGGTTCTTAACCAGTCCTTCACGGACCTCCAAGAGGTCTGTGGAAAGTTTTTAGGAGACCTGTGAACTGGAATCTAAAAAAATCAACTTATTTTCCTTTTTTTTTCTGACCTTGAACTGAAATCTAGCTTTTCCTTCACTTATGAATGTATGCAATAAATTACAATAGTATCCATTTGATATCACATTACAGTTGTTTCATCTCTCAAAAAATCACTTATGCTCTTTTTGCTTAATTCAGGTTATAATCCAGAGGGAAAAAATGTATAGGCCAAACACTAAATAAACAGAGGCATCTCTAAGTTTACATATATCATACACCCATGATATTGAAGTTAGACACAGATTTCTACTTTAGTTCTCTGCTGCTCAGAGAATCCGATTGATTGTTCACTGAAAGTTATAATAATTACTTTGTTTTCTAAACTGAAAACTGACATGATATCAAACTATGGAAAATAATCATTACTATCAGGATCCTGTAAATCTAGGACTTAGAGCTTTTAGGGCATGGGACATGAGAGTTACTTTAGAATATTGGGTCAGTTTCCATTGCCTCCCATCAGCATTCTTTATTGTGTAGGTGATCATATATAATGCACTGGGATTACATGAAGCATGGCCATTGGTTACATTATAACTTGGGGAATATGTCCCTGTGGCCAGGGGTAGACCTACAATGTGTCTCTCTTGACCTTCATAAGAGTTATATGGCTCGAATTTAGAGATAAAATTATTAAAATAATCAATTTGGAAGGCAAGATATAAGTAAGTTGAGCAATTTCAGGGTCCTGCATTAATTTTGCAAAAGGCACTGATAATGTGCACTTTTTAAAAGTCTCACAGACAATCAAAACACAATAAGCCAATTGGTTTTCATCTGTGCCTCAGTTAACTCAACCTCAAGCACTTCCTAGGATAGCTGTGAAGATGGAATTAAGTGAGATCTATGCATTCCAAATATAGTAGATCTTCAACAGTAGTTTATTTCCTTTGTGTATTATATTTGATTAACTGATAATGGGTCTCAAGCCTAGAGAAATTAAGTATTTTATTCACTCTAAATTAGCAAATGTGGAATTCTCATAAGTTCATAATATCTCTTCTATATTTTAAGATAACTCTTGGCTTTTCAAATTTGATATGGAGTTAAATATTGCTGGTACAGTAGCACAAGTTTTCTGATAAGAGAAACACTCCATCTCCAAATTAGCCACCTAATATTAAAGCTAACCCAAATTAACTCAATTCAATAATATTACCATGACTCACATTGTCCAAAGTGCTTGAGTTTATATTTGGATGAATAAGTAGACAAATGACAATATTTTCTTCTAATTGTCCATTGAATTATTTAAAATTTAGGCACCAAAGTGTCCTCACATATCTACACAACGATGCTATGAGATCATATCACTAATCAACATGCCCTGCATCAAACCAAAATCTTCTGTATGAAATGAGAACTTCATTATAAGCTAAAATTTAGGAGAAGGAAATTCTCACAGACCACTTCATAACATGCAGTCCTCATTGTTCCTAATGCTCATCAGTCTCTTTAATATGAAACTTATGAACACATCAAGGGATATGTTGTTTATAATGTGTTGGAAACAGAGAACATCTTCACCTTCTCTCATGAAGTATTTTCCATTTATATGTGTCTTGATTAATGCCATCTTCTTCTCTTATTAATTTGTTCCAATAAAATACGAATAAGCCATCTCATGCCTCATCTATAAAAACTGCCTCAGATTCTACTGTTAGAAGAGAGAAGGATTAGTCACTATTTTTTATAAGCAGAACCTTACATTGTCAAGCCTTAGATATTCCTTTATCTTCTATAATTGCTCCCCATTGTCCAAGTCCATAGGGGCTGAAACAATTGTCATATCACTTGCTTTTTCTTTTTGTAGATTGACTCAAATAAGTTCTGTATTTAAATACAGCAACTCAATTAACGTGCAGAATTCTGGTGAATTTGTCTGTTTCTCAAAATTAGGCCAAAGAGGGTGGGACTGATTATTCCAAAATATAATTTGAAAGATATTAAAGATGTTATATAATATTTATTAAAATCTTCTCATTTTGTAATTGAGAAAATTGAGGAAAATAGACGATGGAACCACTCAGAGTACACAGCTAAACAATAGCAGAACTCATATCAGGGACAGTTTCCTGTTTACAGTTTAATGACTTTCCATAGGTAATTTTTAGTGAGAGTGACCAAATGATGCTCTGAAAAGGCATCTTCTTCTTCTGTTTGTAGAGGAACTAACAAATTGATTTATGAACATATTAATTCAGCCAATGCATGTGCTGAAACAGCAAGTTTAATTTTACAGGCAGTGAAATAAAATGTGCATGAGACTCAGGAGAGTATAGGTGCCAGGTCCAATGGTACATGTCAAGTGTTTACATAGTACATGCTGCAGGCAAGAGGCTCAATAAATCTTAGTATCTCTTATTATTCCATTCAAACCAACAGATATGAAAGCCCAGAGAAGTGTTCTGTAGTTGATTGAATTGTGTTCCCATATTGGACCTGTTTGTGGTCTTGGCCCACATTCTAGTGGGTATAGACCTGTTGTAAACAAGATCTTTTGAATATGTCATTTCTATTGACATGTGTCCTAATGGAATCAGGTTGGATTTTACTTTGGATTAGTGGAGTCCTTTACAAACAGAAAGAAAGTCTGACAGAGAATTCATAGGAAATAACCAGAAGCTGGAATTCAACAGAACATGGAAAGGAAAGAAGATGTTGCAATATGCATTGCCATGTGACACAAAAGCCAAGGAACTTCAAAGATTGCCAGCAAGAGAGAAGATATGAATCTCAGGAGGGAGCAAGCTTCTAGCTTCTAGTCTCTGAAAAATTCCTGTTGTTAAGCCAATTCATTTTATTGTAGTTGTCTTAGCAGCTGGGAAAATAAAACAGAAACATTTAAATAATTTAGACTCTTAATGTTGAAATATTGTTTTTATTTAAAATGAGATTACATATGCCAGGAAAAGATGATTGAATAGCATTTAACAATATTTTACTGAATAAATATTTTTGCTTTCTCTCTCTCTTTGTATATAAATATTTAAATAAACACACATATATATGTATGCATATATATGTATATATAATACAAATAAGTAAAAAATGAATATATAAGATCCATTGCTTTTAAATTTGAGGAGTATGTTATGAGAATACAGAGGTTTTTGTTTTTAATTTTTTAATTTTTTTATAAGATACTTAGATTACATAAATGTTATACAAAATAATAGGGGTTCCCATATGCCCCACCTCCCACACCTCCCACAACCTCCCACATAAGCATCCTTCATTAGTGTGACACATTAATTGCAATTGTTAAACACATGTGGGGCTTTGCATTAAGCATGGACCATAGTTCACATTGTAGATGACACTATCTCCCACACAGTTATGCATGTTATATAATGATATAAAATGGCCTACATCTGTCATTGCAATGTCACTCAGGACAAATCCAAAGTCCCAAAAAAGCCCCTGTATTACAACTGCTTTTCTCTCTCCCTGACCCCAGAGCTTCCAGAGGCCACAGGCTCCACATCAATGTTTTAATTTCTTTCATTGCATGAATCACAATATGTCTATAGCAGAATACCAGTAAGTCCACTCAAGTCCGTAGCTCTTACCCCAACCTGAGGAGTCTGGGATGGTGTTATCCACTCCAACTCCAATTGAAATGGTCTTATATCCCATGGGGAAGATGGATGGGATTATCCTGCCTGCAGCTGCTGACTCTTTCCATTCCCTGGGATGGCCGTTGTCCATCATCATCTCCCAACCAGTTGTCCTGGGTGAGTCCAATGAGCTGTACAGTAGGAATTGCTGCTCCACCGAGGTTCTGAGCCCAGCTGGCACATGGACAGCCCAAAGACTGAAGTCTCTGGATGTACACCTACTAACTCCAGCACCAAGTATAGCTTTGAATAGCATGGACAGATGAGCCATGTGCAAGGAAGACATAGTTGAGTCCACCTCTGTCACTTTCAGGAGCACAAATTCCAAAGTAGGGCCCACTGGCAAGGCACCAAATTCTGGAGCTATATGCCCTGACATAGGACCTGGAGCCCTGACATTATTTGGGGTGATATCAACTTTGGAATTCCATGAGATCCTACTGAGATGTGCATAAGCATTACCTCTGATATGAACTCCTGACTCATTTTGAAGTCTCTTAGCCATATAAACTCATTTATCTTTACCCTTTCCCCCTTTTATTCAAGGTCTTTTTCCAGTCGCATTGCCAGTTGGTGCTTGGTAGTAATCCCTCGGCACCACGGAGGCTCATCCCCAGGAGTCATGTCCCATGCTGGGCAGAAGCTAATGCATTTATGTACTGAGTTTGGTTTAGAGAAAGGGCACATTTGAGCAACAAGGAGGCTCTCGGGAGGCAACCCTTAGACACCCTGTAACAACAGACTAAGTTTCAATTTCAAGAACAAAGACTCATAAGGCTAGTCATCAATATCAAGGGCTCATCAGTAGAACATCCTCCTTAACCAGTCACAGCCCCCGCACATGGGGTACTGTTGCTGCTCCCTTAGAGAATGTGGCAGAGCTCTCCAGGATTGGAATTCCGTATTCTCTCATTTTTTGAGTGATTCTCTACCCAATGTGACAATGTTCCATGAACATTTGAACATTTTTATATACCTTATATTTATGCTCAGGTGAACTTCCTTCCATACATCCCCCATCCCTGACATCCCACATCAACAATCCTCCCCTACCCCAGGTGTGCCTAGTCCAGGTGTACCATGTCCTGAATGCCCACCCAACCAACACCTTAAACCAGTTCCACCTCCTTGTCATTTTGTCATAAGAGCATTTCCACCTCTATACTTTCAACCTCATACCCACAAATCCCCAGTGTTTGCCTGGTCCCTCTCCCAACCCCCCTCCCCCCCAGGATCCTGGACTTTCTAACCATACCCTTCCCAATCTACCCACCTGTCAACCCTGTACCACCCAACCCAATAATATTACTACCCTCTTGTCTTATCCCTTCAATATGCAATTACGCACTATCAGTTTACCATAGATTACATCCATATGGGTGATGGCTCAAAACCTTCTCTTCTCTTTCTACTCCTTGTAAACCTATCTTCCAGACAATAGGTCTCTGAGACTTCTCAATTTCCTTAATACATATCAGTGTGATCATGTACAGTTCATCCTTCAATGCCTGTTTTGCTTCACTCAACATAAGGTCTTCAAGATTCATCCATGTTATCCCATGTGTTAGCACTTTATTCCTTCTTACAACTGAATAATATTCCATTGTAGGTATGTACCATATTTTGTTTATCCATTCATCTGTTGATGGGCACCTGGGTTGATTTCAACTTTTGGCAATAGTGCACAATGCTGCTATGAACCTTGGTGTGCATATATCTTTCAGGTCTTTGCTTTCAGTTCCCAGCAGTGGAATGGCTGGATCATATGGAAATTCTTTAGTTAGTTTTTAGAGGAACTGCCAAACTGTCCTCCACAGTGTCTGGATCATTCTTCATTCCCACAAGCAGTTGATGAGGGTTCCCATTCCTCCACATCCTTTCCTACACTTATAGTCTGCTTTTTTTTAATAGCCACCATTCTAATTGGTGTAAGATGGTATCTCATTTTAGTTTTGATTTGTATTTCCCAAATAGATAGTGAAGTCCAGCATCTTTTCATGTGCTTTTTAGCCATATTTATTTCTTCCTTAGAGAAGTGTTGTTGCAGGTCACTTGCCTTTTTTAAAATGGGTTGTTTGTCTTTTCATTTTTGAGGTGTAGGATTTCTTTATATCTGCATGACATTAGGGTCCTATCAGATACATGGTTGCCAAATATTTTCTCCCATTCAGTAGGCTGCCTTTTCACTTTCTTGATAACGTCCTTTGAGGTGCAGAAGTTTTTAATTTTGAGGAAATCTCAATCTTTTTTCTCTTTTGCTGCTTGTACTTTGGGGGTAAAATTCATTAAACCATTTCCTACTATGAAGTCTTGGAGATGTTTCCCTACATTATCTTCCAAGGTCATTATGGTTTTGGTTCTTATATTTAGATATTTGATCCATCTTGAGTTGATTTTTGTAAAAGGTGTGAGATGGTGTTACTCTCTCATTCTTTTGGATATGGATATCCAGTTCTCCAAGCACCATTTGTTGAAGAGGCCAATCTCCCCAAAATGTGTGTGCTTGGTGGCCTTGTCGAATATCAGATGACTGTATATGCGAGGAGGTATATCTGATCTCTCAATTCAGTTCCATTTGTCAATATGTCTATTCTTGTGTCAATACCATGAAGTATTGACCACTGTAGCTTTGTAGTATGCTTTAAGTCAGGTAGTGTGATACCTCCAACTTCATTTTTCTTTTTCAATATGTCTTTGGTGATTCTGGGCCTCTTACCCTTCCAAATGAATTTTGTAGTTAGTTTTTCCAATTCATTAAAAAATACAGTGTGAATTTTTATTAGAATTGCATTAAATCTGTAGATTACTTTGTGTAAGATAGACATCTTAATGATGTTTAGTCTTCCTATCCATGAACAGGGAATATTCTTCCATTTATTTATGACTTCTTTGATTTCCATTAACAGTGTTGTGTAGTTTTCTGTATATAAGTCCTTTAACATCTTTAGTTAAGTTTATTTTAAGTATTTGATACTTTTAGTTACTATTGTAAACGGTATTTTTTTCTTGATTTCCTCCTCAGATTGTTCGTTATTGCTATACAGAAATGCTACTGATTTTTGAGATTTGATCTTATAGCCTGCGACTTTACTGAAGTCCTTTATAAGTTCTAGAAGCTTTGTTGTAGTTTTCTCAGGGGTTTTTTATATATAGGATCATGTTGTATTCAATTAGTGAATTTTTTTACTTCTTCCTTTCCAATTTGGATGATTTATACCTTTTTATTGCCACTGTGCTTGAGCAAGTACTTCTAAGACAATGTTAAATAGGAGTGGTGATAGTGGGCATCCTTGTCCTGTTCCCAATCTTAGAGAGAAAGCTTTTAGGATTTCACCATTAAAGATGATGTTAGCTGTGGGTTTTTCCTATATACTCTTTATCATGTTCAGAAAGTTTCCTTCTACCCCTTTATTTTGCATTGTTTTTATCAAGAAAGTGTGTTGTATTTTGTCAAAAAAATTTTTGCACCTATAGAGATGCTCATGAGATTTTCTCTTTCAATCTGTTTGTGTGGTATATTACATTGATTGATTTTCTAATGTTGACCCATCCTTGCATACCCGGGATGAAACCCTTTTAGTCATGGTCTATAATTCATTTGATATGTTGATGAATGCTATTAGCAAGTATTTTGTTGAGGATTTTAGCTCTAGATTAATTAGAGTGATTGGCAAGTGTATTAGTCATCCAAAAGGGATGCTAATGTGAAATACCAAAAATGGGTTGGTCTTTATAAAGGGTATTTATTTGAGGTAGAAGTCCACAGATACCAGGCCATAAAGCGTTAAGTTTCTTCTCTCACCACAATCCATTGCCACGTGTTAGGGCAAGACAACTGCCCACGTTTGCCAGGGTTCAGGCTTCTGGGGTTCCTCTCTTCCCGGGGCTGCGTTTCTCTCCGGGCTTAGCTCCTGTTTCCTCCACAAGGTCAGCTGTAGACAATCAGGCAAACAGCTCACTTCTCTTCTCCTGGGGCCTTCTTTCCAACATCAAAACTGCTTCTCAAAAAACTGCTTCTCCTCTGTTCTTTGCCTTGCCTTTTACATTCAATTCCCCACCCACCAGGGGGTGGGGCTCAACACCCTACTGACTGACATGGTCCAGTCAATGCCCTAATCATAATTCAATCATGCCCAGATTAACAGATCAGATTACAGGCATGATCCAATTATATTTTTGGAATTCATAATTACATCAAATTCCCCAACGGTTACAGCGTGTAATTTTCCTTTCTTGTGGCATCTTTGTTTGGCTTTAGTGTTAGGGTAATGTTGGCATCACAGAATGAGTTAGGCAATGTTCCTTCTA
>JAQZBX010024380.1:0-30208 GCA_029593785.1 Cabassous unicinctus
GCCCTGGGGGGGGGGGGGCCCTGAAGTTCCTCTTAATCCCCTACCTCCAGGGCCCCTGAGGCTGTTTGCCTGTAAGCCACAGATCAGTCTCTGCTTCTTAATTGCCTCTTAATGTCTGGTTTACCTGCGAAATTTAGTCCCTGGCTGTGGCCATAAAATGAGTCTCTCTCCCAGCCAATTTTCTAAGACCCCTGAAAGTGTAGGCCAAAAGAAAGGTCCCTAGTCAGTCCCTTTCCTAGCAGGAAATCCCAGCTTGGAAGCCAAGGTCTGGGAACTGGACCCAGAAGTCTCCCAAGACCTCTAAGTTTCTGGGGATGCCCAGAGACATAAGGTTCCCTATCCCTGGAGCATAGGGACAATGAGCAGGGCACCCGACCTCCAGGATGCTGGCTCAGCGAGCAATCTGTTCAACCAGGCCTAGCAGTGGGATGCCCCTAGGACAATGGGTAGCTTCTATTTTGGACAGCCTGCCTACTGATGGTCTAAAAAGGAAGAGGTTAATCTTTTCCTGCCATACCATGTGGCCACAGTACAGCGAAGAGCAGGCTCTGTATGGGACCCTGAATTCCAGTTAAACCTGTGTAAGAGAGAAGGAAAGGACAGACAGATCTGAGGGCCAGAGACCATGTGGCCATGTCTCCTTAAAGGGATGAGGAAATGCACTACCAACGTGGTCAATTATAAGCTCAGGGAAATTACTCAGAGTCAGAAGCTGGAAACCCAGCCTTAAGTCAAAGAAAGCTAGTAGAGGCAATAAAAACACCCTCTTGGTAGACCTAATTCTAAAGAAGGACAGATTCTCCTAGGAACTTCAGTCTGCCTCAGATATCCGTAGAAAGCTACAAAAACTTTCCTTGGGCCCCCAAACTTCCATTCCTCCCTTTTAGAACAGGCCTTCGCAGTTTTCAACAATCAAAACTGAGCTGCTGAGGAGGGGGCAGGCATAAGGCCCAGAAATAGGCTCACCTTTTAAATGCCACCATTAAAGGCACATCACCTCAGGGCCATCCAAATCCAGGCTCCATGTCAGCATGAACCTGGACCCAAGCTGTCTCACAGAAGGGGCCTGAAGCCATGTGTGAACAGTCAACCAGGAGGAGCCTTGAGTTACCCTTGATGTGGCAGGTAAGATTGTTAATTTCTTAATTAACATGGGAACGAATTACTCAGTCCTAGTCTGCACTCCGGACTTCTAACCTTGGTTGTGCCTAATTAGGTGAATTGAATGAGGAATCAAAATCTAAGCCATTTGCTAAACCTCTCCCCTGTAGAATAAGGAGCCGCCTCATGTGCCATCAATTAAGATTAACACGTTTCTGGCTATTCCTAGATCCCTGCCTATTCCCTTGTAATACTCCAATCCTTCCAGTATAAAAGCTCATAGGGCTTGCGGGACGTGACTAATGGGATGCAGCCCCAATTCGTGTCTTGTCGGGGGCAGGATTTCTCTGGACCCCTTAGCTCCAAACCTAGCAGCTGCCCAGGGATTTTCCTGGAGGAACAAAGTTGGAGGGTCCTGCATGAGGTTTCTGCTGTGGATGGACACTGGGAGCTTTGCATCTAGGTGATTCTAAAGTCAAGTTTTTCCCTGTGCTGTGTGTGAAATTCTCTCTTCCATTCTAATCTGTGCTTGCTTTAACTATGCCAGTCTGCTCATGCCTAGGAACTTGCAAATCAGATTTGGGGTTTGCCTGTTACACCAATGGGATAATGATAAAAGGTAGCCTAAAAATGAGTCTTTAAATTTCAATACCATCTTGCAATTGAATTTGATGTATAAAAGAAATCACAAATGGAATTAATTCAACTGCTGGAAAAGGAGGAAAACCTTAGCAACACTAATAGTACTAATAAAATTTTTTTAGTTGCTTAGTTAATAAACAAAAGTACCCAATTTGTACTAAAGTAAAACTTACTAGAAACTGTAACTAAGAGTTAAGATCATTATACAGATACCTTTATATTATAAAACAGCAGAAGGATAATATCTGAAATTTCTATAACTGGGTGGATTTAGCTTAGACCTACTATTGTAATGGTAATTATAAACTGAATTTACCTTTGTTTATGGTTACTTCAGGTCTAGCCTCACCTTTGCTTATGCTTGTGGTTATTTCAGGGTTGGCCTCACCTTTGTGGTGGTAACTACTCATTTCTCCCGTTTGTAACGTGACAACTTCTGCCACCTATGGTTCAGGGGAAAGCAAATTTGAGACACCCTGTCTCCCATCTTTCCACTGGTGTTAATACCCCTGCTTTCTCTCATGGCTATCCAGGTATGGACTAGATTGCTGCCTGGTGGAATTCTTGCCCCTCAAGTCTGCATGTCCACTTTTCCAGTCCAGCAGCCACCAAAGTCCTATTATGTCCAAGGACTGGGGAGTGGGAGGCCTCCCACCTCAAGTCTTGATGTTCCTAAAAGCTGCAAGTTATGAGAAAAACCAGGTTTCCTGAGAATTCAATGACCTCATTGAGAATATACTGGAACTAGTGTTGGTCATCCAAGGTCTGCCAAAGTCAGAATGGGAAATAAGCAAAGCTCAAAAGTAAAGGAAAATATTGTAGATTGTCTTTTAAAGCATTGGGAACAATTTGGTTATAAGTCAATAATTAAAGAATGAAATTCTTGTTCAAAACTTCATGATTATAGTGCAGATTAATTAGAAATAGCCTTCAAAGAGATCTTTTAAATGTTATTTTACAGTTAAACTTATTTTGTAAGAGAATGAAAATTATAGGTAATATTAGCGAGCAATGTGTTTCTGTGTCTAACTCTCTTTTTGTGCCTGCCTATTTGTTCAGTGTTTATCTTTGTACATCAATGGTAATATCAAATTAACAAATGAAAATTTTTAAAAAAGCTCTATTCAAATTGTTAAAAATTAAATATGTGCTTATATATGTGAATAAATATTCCTAAAGCCCAAATTAGGCTAAGCAGGATGGAAAAGTCACAGAAATCTGAATACAGAAACTACTGGGAAAGGGAAAAGGTTTTTCCTAAGCTCTTTGACCTACCCAGCCCCTCAGGACCTTCTCTTTGCAAGAGCTATGAGGAAGGGCTAGATGTGGCAGATTCAAATTCTATCTTCAGGGCTGGAGAATTAAGAATCAGAGTATATCCTGTAATTCCCCAATTTAAGCCTTTTAATCCTATTACCAAATTTCAGTAAGTAAAGGAAAAAGTCCTTAAAAGCAATAGAAAGATTTCTTCTAAATTATGATTAAAACAAATTAAACAATTATAATTATTCCAGAACCTGGCAGTTAGTATGCTTTTAAGATTATTTACAGTATTAGAATTTTATTAAAGAAGAGGTTTTAGCCTCTGTAAAGGCAGGAAAAAGAACATTCCTTGCATCAAGTATGATGCTTTCAATTTTATTTAGCTTGGATGTAATTTCCCTAGGTTAAGGGAATATCAATTAAATAAATTAACATTATGTGTATTAATCTTTAAGATGATGAAAGTTGCAAGTTCATGTCTAATGAAATTAAGTTAAAGAAGGAAATTTAGATCTGTCCTATCTTAAATGGATCAAGTAAATTTTATTGGTTGCTAACTAATTTAATAAGCTTATTTAAAGGTAAAGTAACTAGTGTATGTAGCTATGGTTAATTATAAGAAGTTTATAAAACATTGTCTAATCTGAAATACTTAAATGGCTAATTCCAGGAGGAAATTATTAAATAGAAACTTAAATTGATATTAATAACAAAAGATAACTTCATAACAGGGAAACCTGTCAGAAGCCACCTCAACCTGCATATTAAAGTGGTGGTAAGGAAAGATAATCTTAATTCCATTGGGAATCTTAGATTTTCAAAATATGGAGAAAGTAGTTTCTCCTGTACTAAAGTAAAATACCCATTAACATCATCATGGTAAAGGTGTAGAAGTAAAAAGCAAAGTACTAAAAATAATTAAGTTCATTTAATATATTATAAACTACATTGGAAGTATTTAGAAAGTGTATAAAAATTAAGAGATAGATTTCAATTTCTTCTGACTTTCTTGTGCATGCAAACCAGGCCTTCGGTACACTGTATGGTACCTCTCCATTTGAGTTATTGGCTAGGTTGATCACTGACACCTAAAATAATAAAAATATCTGCTACATCTCTGAACATGCTCCTAAAGTGGATGGACAGTACGTTGCTGTGTCGGATTCCTGCAACAGCCAGCAATGGCTCTATATGGCCAGATTTACAATGGACATTGCCTCCAGGCTGGCTCTGTTTCATAGTGCTGAAGGGTGCTATGCACCAGGCAGGTGAAACACTGGAGCCTACCATCCTAAATTCTCTCTAGAATCAACGGTGCTGCAGAATGCTGGCTGTGTGAAGGGCATACCAATTGGAGCAATATTTACCAGAGTACTGTGAGTAGAACTTAGGCAAAAATAATTGGCATTATGTCCTGCCGCCATGGAGAGATAACATGTATGGTATTGCATACCTGGAGCTTAGATCTATTAACTACAGCTCAAAGAAGAACTTGTGCATTGATTAATATTAAGTACTGTACTTATATTCCTGATGAATATGATGATATCTCTTTTATCCTAGCTCATATACAAAGGATATTGAACATGTTAAAAATCCTGGTAAACTACATTCATTTTTCTAAGTAACTAATGAATGTGCTTATAAGACAAAAGAATAGCTCCTTATGTGCTGTCTTTATTTTGCTTCCATATGCCTGTCTTTTTAATGTCTATACTGTCTTTGTGCATTTATGTCTAGGGCACTGCCTCTCTCTCATACCTCTCTAAGCTGTCCTAGGCATAACCACTGCCATGGGAACTGGGGTTGGCAGTTTGTACCCAAACACAGCAGATCTACCACAATCTCTCCCTAGAGTTAACCAGCAGCATAAAAGAACTCAAGGAAGAATGCTGTTTCCCATCAACTTTGGGAGGATGCAGCCTCTGAAGGCACCTGGCCTTTCTCACTCTTGTGGTCCAAATGTGGCTGGCCCTCTTTTGGGGTCTGCTTACCACCATCTTCTTTATACTTTTAATAGGACCATGTATCTTAAATTCTAACTAAGTTTATTTCTTCCAGAATCAACATCTTATTAGCCACATGGGGATTTCATTAAGTTCCAGCCAGGGTGTTGGACCAGTCTTCACTCAACTGCAATAGGATAGCCAGAGGGTTTTACACCTTGTCAGGTAGGACCTATTCCCCCTAACCAGCAGGAAGTAGTTACAGAAGAATGACCATCACCCTTCAGTGCCCCCTTAAGAATAAAAGTGTAAACTCTCTGAGGGGGCCATTGAGGCAGGTTTAAATACGGAAAGGGAAGACTTGTGTATTAGTCAGCCAAAGGGGTACTAATGCAAAGTACCAGAAACTGTTAGCATTTATAAAGGGTATTTATTTGGGGTAAAAGCTTACAGTTACCAGGCCATAAAGCATAAGTTACTTCCCTCACCAAAGTCTGTTGCCACGTGTTGGAGCAAGATGGCTGCTGACATCTGTCAAGAGTTCAGGCTTTCTGGGTTCCTCTCTTCCCAGGGCTTGATTCTCTCTGGGTTCAGCTGCTCTGTTTTCTCCACAAGGACAGCTGTAGACTATCAGGTTCTCTAGGCTTTGTCTCTTTCCCCAGGGCTCGATTCTCTCCAGGCTCAGCTTTTCTGCTCTCTCCATAAGGTCAGCTGTGAACTATCAGGTGAAGGGTTTGTCTCTCTTCCCGGGGCCTCTGCCATGTCTAATGGAGCCGTCTCTCTTTACTCATGTATCTTCTTCTCTGTGTGTTTACTTCCCAGGGCTCCAGGATCAAAACCTCTAACTTTCTCCTCTGCTATGTTGTTTTCTCTGTGAGTTTCTGCCCATCAAGGGGGCAGGGACTCAACATCCTACTGACATGCCCAATCAAAGCCTTAATCATTATTTAATCAGTGAAACCTCTGAATCCAATCCAATCTAATATGCCCGGAGGAACAGACCAGTTCTAAAACATAATACAATATCTATTTTTGGAATTAATAAACAATATCAAACTGCTACAACTTGAGTCACAGCTGAGGCCTGGCAGACAACATGGCTGGCGGACCACATGGCCATAAGACCCTGCCCGGAAGCCTTCTGAGGGATCCCATGAGACACTAGCCATGAGAATCACATTTGGAATGAGAATCTCGTTCGGGGTCAAGGGAAAGCCCCAGATACCCTTAAAAGGCCTCACCATTGGCTCCTTGAGAACTGACAGGTGGGACAACCAATCAGACCAGCAAACAGCTGGGGCCCTGCCTTAACATTATGAAGGAGGAGGAGGAAAGACCTTAAAAAGGCCTGACCTGGGGCCCAATGCGCATGTCTCACTCTGCAGCACGCCCGTGGTCCATGCCTTGGACTGTGTACTTGTTTTCTTGTTTCTTAATAAACTCTTTACTCCTTTGCCTATCCTATGGTGTGTCCTAAATTCTTTTATGCAACATAAGCCAAGAACCTAGATGCCCAGAACCCAGAGCTTTACACTAACATACCCATGATAGAGAGTCTGTTCAATAATCTTGATCCGTGGTGCAATTTTTTGTCTACAAATGCAGTTTTCTAAAGTGCTTCTTCAGCCCACTAATCAAAGCGACAATAAAAAACCATTTTCAACTAAAGAATTTAGAGGATGTGGCAGGAGCTTCATTAATTTATTCATTAGTTCAATCCATTCAACAAGTAATATATTACAAGCCTACTGTGAACAGGATGCTATGAATTTAGAATATGTAAAAGACATAGGCCTTGGCCCCAAGAAACTTATAATACAGGAAACCTACATATGAAAAACAACCATGCAAATCAGTGTATGATAAGCAAGTATTCAAATAACCTTGCTGTGGTAAAGCCCAACAATGTTAGGAGTATAATGTCCATAGGAGCCAGCAGATAGTGTGAATGAATGAAATACATCAGGAATCATGTGTCCTTCTAAAAGGGTAGCTGCCACAAAACCTAAACTTATTGGTGTCATGTAAGAATATAAGCTCAGTGTTCTCAGGTCTTCTGAGTTTTCTAGAGAAAATCCAGATTTTTATTTGGAAGTCTCCCAATATTTAATTAGTAGCAGCTATTAATTTTTTGGTACTTTGCAAGTTAAAATAAAAAGACACATCAGCTTTCATATTCTATATAGATATGGAGAAAGAAACCATATCTGATTAACATGACTTAGAAAACCTGCATACAAAAAGCAGTATTTTAGGGAATAGATGTAGCTCAAGTGGTTGAGCACCTGCTTCCCATGTCCGAGATCCTGGGTTTGATTCCCAGTACCTCCTAAAAATAAAACAAACAAATGAAAAAAAAAAAAAAAAAAACTCTCATTGGGGAGTGGATGTAGCTCAGTGGTTGAGAGCCTGCTTCTCATGTACAAGGTTCTGGGTTCAATCCCTGGTACCTCCTAAAAAATTCTTTTTAAAGCAGTATTTTAGTTGTGTCATAAATAGAGATAAAGTTTTCAAAAGACAGCAAGAAGAATAATCATTTCAAATGGAGGCAAAGGTTTGAGGAAAATGTATTTAGGAAGCAGGCAAGTTTTTTTTGGTTTGTTTTGTTGTTTTTTTTTTAGATTTATTTATTTATCTTCCCCCTTCCCACTTCCCTTGTTGTTTGTGGTCACTGTCTGCTTGTCTTCTCTTTAGGAGGCACCGGGAACTGAACCTGGGACTTCCCATGTGGGAGAGAGGTGATCAATCACCTGAGCTCCCTGGTTTGTTGTGTCTCTCATTGTCTTTCCTCTTTGTGTCTCTTTTGTTGCGTCACCTTGTTGTATCATCATCAGTGCTCCATGCCTCTTAAAAAGAAGATGACCACACAACAAACAGACACAGAGAGCAGACAGCAAGCACAAACAATGGGGGGAGGGAGGGGAGATATAAATAGATAAAATAAGTCTTTAAAAATAATGTCTTATGACAGCACAAGGTGTTGGTGGAAGGTTGATGTATGGGACACCTGTGTGATGTTATGAATATTTGCTTTGTAAGTTTACAACTTTTACTATACACTTTATGTATGTTCATGTATAAATGATATAAAAATAATAGGGTGGGTTGGGGAAAATACTTTGGTTAGTAGTAATATTTTGAGGAATTTCTTTAATCATTATGTAAAAATGTTTAACAGCAATGCAAGGTATTGGTGGTAGGGTGAGTTATGAGAGCCCTGTATGATGCTATGTATGTTTGTTTTGTAAGTTCACAGCTATTGCTATATATTTATTGTTTATGTATGTTCATGAATGAGTGATATACTTCAATAAACTTTAAAAAAAAAAAAAAAAACTGATGATGAGGATAAAGTAGTGAAGCAGGTTAGTATAGTGAAAGGGAAGACTTGGATCTCGGCTGACACCCGTTAGACAACATGCCTGGCAGTCCACATGGCCGTGAGACCCCACCCGGAAACTTCCTGAGGGGAAGGCTACCAGAAAGATCCCATGAGATCCTGGCCACAAGGTCCCATTTGGAACTCTTTCCAGAGTCAAAGAGAAGCCCTGGATAACCCCAAACAGGCCTTCTCATTGGGCCTCTGAGAGTTAACACGCGGAGATCATAAGGAAACCAACCAGGACAGCAAATAGCTGGAGCCCTTCCCCAACATTATAAAGAGGGAAGAGCAAAGGTTTTAAGAGGCCTAACCTGGGGCCCCCAGGTATGTGACTCATCCTTTGCAGGCCTGAAGTCCATGTTCAGGACTGAGTGCTCTTTTCTTGTTTCTAAATAAACTCTTTATTCCCTTGCCTACCCTATGGTGTGCCCTTAAATTCTTTTATGTGACATAAGCCAAGAACCTAGAAGCCCAGAACCCAGAGCCTTCCACTAACAGTAGTACCTTAAACTATTTTGAAGAGCTGCTTTATCTTATTGTTGCAAAATGTAAAGTGTTCCTTTAGAAAATAGAGATATGACAAGATAAAATATAACAATTAATATTTTGTTAAATAAAATAATAGTGAATATTTACTATATTTACCATATTACTGGCCCTGTATTAAGTGCTCTTAAAATCTTTTTAACACATAGTTTTTTAAAAAATTGATATTATATATACTGTTTTATAACTCATTGATATGTAAAAATATTATGAATATATTCTGTCATTGTGTCTTCTTCTAGAGTGTCACTTTAACTCCTGCTCACTATTCATTTGTATTCACAATTGCTTATTTAACCAATTATTTATTGGTTGCTATTGAGGATATACAGTGGGTTGGATAGTGTACCCCACCCCCCTAACTAATATCCACCTGGAACCTCAGAATGTGACCTTATTTGGAAATAGGACCTTTGCAGATGCAACTAGTTAAGGATGGAGATGAGGTCATACTGGATAAGGCTGGGTCTGAATTTGATAACTTGTGTCCTTATAAAAAGAGGAGAGGATGCACAGAGGCAGAGAGTGGAGAGAGACGTGAAGATGGAGGCAGAGATTGCAGTGATGTGTCTACAAGCAAAGGGTTGCTAGGAGCCACCAGAATCTTGGAAGAGAAAGACTTTCCCCTAAAG
This sequence comes from Cabassous unicinctus, assembly GCA_029593785.1. NCBI lineage: Eukaryota > Metazoa > Chordata > Mammalia > Cingulata > Chlamyphoridae > Cabassous > Cabassous unicinctus. Next base: position 9,513 of record JAQZBX010024380.1, read on the forward strand.
CCTTCAGGAAGAAGCATGGCCCTGCCAACACCTTAATTGTAGACTTCTAGCCTCCAGATCTGTGTGAGAATAAATGTCAGTTGTTTTCAGCCACCCAGTTTGTGGTAATTTGTTATGGGAGCCTTAGGAAACTATTACAGCAGTTTTTCAGTTTTTCCTTCTTTCAAAGTATCAATTTTTATGCATTCAACCAAAAGAACCCAAACTGCTTAAATAACATTAAGTGGGTTATGGGCTCATGTGATTGATTAAAAACAAAGGGTAAGGCATTGGTCGACTGTGGTTCAGTCAGAGCTCAGGCTCTATTGAATCCTCTTGGCTCTGACATCTTTCACGAGCCTTCTTAGTCCTTAGGCTGGTGAAGAAATTGCAGAAGCTCTTGGCCTCACATCCTAGCACAACAACATCCAGAAGAACAGACCACCTCTTCTGGTGCCCCGAGCAAATGTCCTCTTATGTCTCATTTATGAAACATTTCCTGTTATGAGAGGAATGCCATCAATAGATTGATGTAGACATGTGTATCTGAATTAATCACTAGACGGAGAAAGTGGATTTATCCTATGACCAATGAGGCTCAATACCATGCCTGGGAGTGAATAAAGGTTAGCCCAGTAGCAAGAGGGGTAGGATAAATAATTGAATGCAAATCCAGAATTGTTGGGAAGGGGAAAATTTGATAATCAACCAATGATGTTCACTACAAAAAAAAATTACAATGCAACAATCTTTAGGAAAGGAAAGGTAAAGAGAACATGAGATTATATAAACCATTATTTCCTTAGGATTTATTCCTAGAAGAGGAATTGCTAGAGCACAGGACATTTAAAAGAGATTTTATGTGTGTGTGTGTGTTATATCTTAAAAATATATAAAATTCACATTTTTAAAATCTTCTTTTAAATGCCAAATTTCTAACCAGAATTGCTGTACCAATTTGTACTCCTTCCAGCAGTGTCTGAGTACTAGGAAAAAAGTCTATTTGACTGACACAAAAATATAAGTGGCTGATAGTTCATAAAACTAGAAACATAGGTTGAACTGAACTATGGACATTCTTAAATGCCAACATAAGGGACCTGAACTTTAGTAATCATTTAAATACTTTAAATTATATTTTTTACTTGACATGCTACCTTTTCCTTCCTAAAAGGGATTTGAAAGAAATTAGTGTACGTTCATGATTAATTAAATATAAATGAGACCTTTTTTTGCAAAAGAGAATGATGAATGGCACATGATTTAGAAAATTAATCCTGCAGCATAGTTGAGGAAGACCTGGAAGTAAATGAAACTTGTGGAAGTAGACTGGTAGAAATCTATCATAAATGTCCAGACAGGAAGTCATAAAATTTTAAAGTAAGATGTCAAACACTAGGATAGAATGTATTTGGGAAATAGAAGAAACAATAAGATTTGTCAATTGATTGAATGCTGATGTGTTTGGGGCAAGATCCCAGTGAATATTCATGGAACTTGAGGAAACTTTGGTGGGTTCAACTCCATAATTCTCAAATGGCAAAGAGTCACTTTGAGCTAACCCTTGTCTACCTTTCTAGTCTCCTTTTTGTAACTTTTCATTTATGTTTTTACTCAAGCAATACTAAATGACTTAACATTCTCTAAACAGTACCATATTCTTTCATGCCACTGTACCCTGGTACAATCCTGAACCATTTTGCTCTGACAGAGTGGGTTACAAAAATCAGATCTACCATTTATTACCTGTGTGATTTTGGGCAAATTCACTTTTTGTGCCTCAATTTCTTTATCTATAAAATTAAGATAAAATAAAAATATATACCTCACAGGTTTGTTGAGGGGATTGAGGTAATATAAAATACTAAGCAGAGTTGCAGGAACATACTCAATGTGCAATAATTTATGTTTTTGTTTTCTTCTCCCTACCAGTGACCACCTCAACACACATACACGCACACACACTCACACACACAGTCAGCTTTTGGTGCCTATGTTACTCTCTACCCAACTTCTCTCAAAACTTGCTCTCATTTAAAGTCCTGATAAAGTGATTCATATAAAATGGTAAATAATTGATAACCCTTGAGGTATTTATCAGATTACATAGGCTTTAAGGGAAAACAACAACAACAACAACATTAATTTATAACTGTGGAATTTAAGCATCAGGTGTTGACCACAGAAGGTATTCTTTGGGGCAGCAGATCTTTTCCAGTGCTCCTTGAATGTTCTCTACTCAGTTGCTCCCCCATCCCAAACTCACACCAATTCTTCCTTAATAACGCAAAGCCTTCAAGTCCATTCCTCTCCCTAAGCTCTCACTGCCCAGTGTATGTACCACCCTTAGAGAAGTTATCAGAATGTATTTCCATTGTTCATATGTGTCTTTTTCCCACTTACCTGGGCTCCTTGAAGGAAGAAACTTTGCTTTCCAAGGCATCATTAAGGCAATCACGGCTGCTGGCAATCCTTGGGTCCTCTGCCACATGACAAGGCACATGGCAGCATCTGCCTGTCTCTCCGTTCTTCTCTGGGTTTCATTGCTTTCAGCTTCTTGCTTCTATGGCTTTCTCTCTCTTTGTCTGAATTTCATTCTCTTATAAAGGACTCCAGTAAGAGGAATAAGATTGACCCTGGACCATGCCTTAACTGAAGTAACCTCATCAAAAGATCCTACTTACAATAAGGTTAAACACACAGGAATGGATTAGCTTTAAGAACATGACTTTCTGGGGCACATACAGTTCCAAACAACCATACTCCACATTTTGTGCATTTCCATATGCACAATACATTCATTCCATCACAACATCTCAAAAGTCTTAAAGCATTTCTCTTGTCTCCTAATCTCAGCTTGCCATTTTTACTCATGTAATTAATTGATTTTAAATCAAGGAATCTCTTTTCTTTAATCCTTACTGTTTATTCCTATCTCTATCTGCCAACTCATCTCATTCTTTTAAAGTTCAGAATCCTAAAAGGTGAAAGTAATTAGCCCAGCAGAACATAAGTTACTTTGGGTTTGTTTTTCTTGGGTCAGATGTCCAGCACCAGTCCAATTTCTTGTTACCAACATGACTGCCTATAGTTGTTGCTCAGCATGAACTTCTTTAATATATAATTCCCCTTGAATATGGCTATGGGTGTGACCCTGTGCAAAAGATAACCTACCATGTTTCTTATGTGCAGAAGTTTAGAAGCAGGCTGAGAGAAGACTATACCAGTTGTTGTCATCAGCATAATGACTTTACATGACTTTTACACTACTACTGCTAAAAACAAAGGGAAATTTTATTGAATTATGCAATCATAATGAGGTTCATTTTCCTAGATGCTTTGGCAAGAATTTTGCATGTGCACCACTAACATTGCTTTGGCTAATCTACTCTGGGAACCTTTGAATGCCCATAGGAAGGGAGTGGACATGCCTGGTCAATTTACAACTAGGCATACGTGTGTATAAATGAATAGGCTCCAAGTTATTGTGAAAATTTGATAGCTGAACACCAATTACTAGTTACACTTAAACATAGCTTTATGTTCTTATGCTTTGATAAGGTCTTTTTATGAAACTAGCTGAGTCAAGACAGGATAGGAGGTACACACCATGTATTCTTCCTTTCTTAAGATATCCTAAGTAAAACTTACACTCAGATTGTAGGGAGTTAGGAAAAATACTTTTGGGGGATTTCCCAAAAGTGGTTCTTGAGAACAAATTGTAATTGAAAAAAGCAGAAGCAGTTGGCATAGGAGGGGAGCAACAGAAAACAATGCTGAACACATTAAAACCCCAGTTTATACACATCACATGCACATTAAATGGCAGTAAATATGGGAAATAGGACACCTTTCCAGTTCCATCTGCTCACTCTCAATAGGTAATTTAAAATGCTTTATATCTGAAACCTGTAGGCTTCAAAGGCAAGGAAACAAGGATGGAAAATTTAAGGTTATTTAAAGTATAATTGCCTCAACATTTTGACAATATTTTCCTTTTCCAATTTGCACATTTAATCACCAGGGTTTTAAAAATAATATTAATCACATTTTCCCTGTGTGGTTTCAAAAATTGCAAATTAATTTTTTAATAAATAAAGTCATTCAAAAGAGTTTTAAGCATCATGATGAATTACATTTTTTAATCCTTCAATGTAAGAATGAATGATCAGAAACTATGAATAATCAGTTTATTTTGATGAAATATTAACAGATTGCTTTGAGAAAATATTAAAGTTCTTCAATATTTTGCTAAATTAAAATAGGAGGTAGTTCAAATAATTATTTTTCTAATGTTTTATGAGGCTACTCTGGTGCTCTGGTTATGAAGTTGAATGCTTGGTTTGATGTAAGCACATCTGCAGCTCTAAGCAAAGAGGAAAGATCTGTACAGCACAGGAAATTCAGAACTCACAGCAGCTGGTCTGACCTCCAGGCTTCCTCATTAAGGGAAAGAAATCAGACACCCACCTCCCAGGAAACTACCTTCTCAACATCTTGGCACCTTCAAGGTGAATACTAAGAATGTAGATTCACCTAGAACTCCAAGGAGTGTTCTCCATCTCGCATCTGTTTTCCCATTTGAAGAAACCATTCCTACCAGGTGACTGGTCCAGCATGACTCCTTTCTGAAGTTGAGCCCCCATCGCGTCCATGTAATGGCATCTATTTAGGATTCAGGCGCATCTTTTAACTATGACTTAAGTCCAGCACAATAGTGATTTCACTCTCCTTCAGATGGCATTACACCTGGAAGTCACGGATATTTTTGAAAAAACCCACAAAACATTTATATATGCTTAAAATAGCCAAATATATTGTTGTATTCTAAAGGAGTGGCAGTCTGACGCTGGGTATGTGGAGGCTAACATTAAAGATTACAAAAACTTATTGGAGAAAAATTCAAAGCTAAGAAAAATTTATCCTTAACTTAGTATATTATTTCCCTGAGTATAAGAAAAGGCTCCCATAACAGTATTTTTTTTAAGTCGTGGAACACAGCAATCTAGGTCATAGAGCACAAGTATTGCATTTGAGCATAGTCTGTGAATGACTGCAACCTGATAAGCATAGCATCACACAAGGAATAATGGAGGCAGAGAGTAGAGGATGGGGTCTCTTCCCTCACCAAAAGTGGCATCTGTGAGATTAACTGAGAAGTTACAGAAAAAGAGTTATCTATCCTTTGTTCATAAGGGCAATAATTTGAGGGAAATGTGCTATCTTACACAAGAGTTGTTTCTCAGCATCAAAGTTAGGCCAAAACCCACTATCTAATAAAGCTCTATTTCCCTGTTTATAGCCATTACATAATGGTACCAATGCAGAAAATGTATAGTAATTTAGGCTAATAGGAACTTTTACGTCTAAAGACAGAAAATCTCTTAGTTGAGCTCATCTTAACCATAGAACTTGACTGGAAGGAAACTTGTTCCCTGAGTGAATCAGTTTGATAGTTCTGGCAATGTATTTTTAGAGCTGATTTTATTATTACTATTTTATTATTATTGTTATTATTTATGGGATTGAATGTATTACTCTCCATTAATGAGCTCATTTCTTAATGAATCTAGCCTCTCTTTTCATCAGAGATCTTTTAGGAATCTTAGCCATGTGGTTTTTATGTGCATCTACTGCCCATTTTTAGATCTTCTTAATGGACCTGTTTCAGTAATAATAGAAAATATAATTTCATTTGTAGTCTCAGCCTTCAATAAGGTCCTTTAAAAAGAATGTTTAAAAGGATTCTTGACCTACTTGATGGTGCAAAGACTGTAGTTCTGCCTCATGTGTAGATATGGACTGAATGAGGAATATTACAAACTAAATTTGGGAAATTTTATCTTCTTGTCAAGCAATAGCTCCATGGTTCATCTTGCCACAAATCTGAAGAAAAAGGAAAGCTTTATTTATTTCAGGATGGGCATCAGTCTTCCTTTAATTTTTGCTATCAGAAGGAGAAATTCTCTCAATCCAGCTCAATGTGAAGGACAGTTGTGCTTTTCCCAGGTCACTGCCCTGTCTCTGGACACCCTGGAGTCACATGTGCCTGGATGAAGAAGACTGAGCCCCACACAGCCACCACAGCTGGAATGCATGTGTCCATCATGTGTGGTCCATAGACACCTGCAATCAGAAACACTTAGGGGTGCTTGTTAAAAATGTAAAATACTGAGTCCCACCCCAGTTCTACTGAATCACTGTCTCTGGGTGTGAGGCTAAGAATCTGCTTTTTGCAATCTCCCCAAGTGAATCTTATAAACATTCATTGAGAACAACAGAGAAAGAATTAGGATGATAATTATACAGCTCAGAGATGCCACCAGCTCTCCAAAGTTGTCCAATTCTCCTTAGGATAGCAGCTTGGTCCGAAAATGAATTAAAATGGAGAGAATTTTATATTTCTTTCTGTAAATTTAGAAACTCTAACTCAATGAAACTCATGACTTTATGGCAGATTTAAACCTACTGGATTGAATACACTACATCAAATGGAACAAAGACCTTTGTTGCACCTTTCCAGTGCCATGAGCATACTCTCAATAGGTTTTAAAGTTTTTTATGTTCTTGCTTAAAATTAACTTCAATTTGACTTTGCAGCAGAAATCTATGAAAGTACTTGATGACCACTGATGTCACTTAATCTGTTGTGAACAATAGGAACACCTGGGAACCAAGCTTTATTATAAATCAAGTTTTATGTTTGTTGCCACTGGCACCAAGAAGCCCGTTTTATACTGCTCCAGGAGGCTATGAGAAAAATGTGAGTAGAAAGGATGCTTTAGTGGTGACATGCCCTTCTGTGCATGTTTTATAGCTCTCAGTACAATTACTTGATTACTTGTGGCAAGCTATACTAGCCTTTGCTTAGCAACCATTTTTCTTGTGTGGTCATTTTCAGTTAATATGCAGCTGGTTAAATATTTCTATAACTACCAGTGAAAAATAAACACTTGACACTGTGAGAGCATAGCCTATAGAATTGTTGAGAAAGGGAGGAAGAGACAGAGAGAATGGCCTGGGCAGCTCATTTGACACTTATCTCAGGAATATGATCTCTCAGGCCCTACTTTTGATAGGACAGTATAGAAAGAAAACTGATGGAGACGGAAAGAGCACTGGACTACAAGACAGATGACCCCTGCATGCATTAATTCTACTTTCCTATGATCTGGTTAATTTGGAAAAACATAAATCTGGTTAATTTGGAAAAAAATAAATCTTGAGGGAGAGAAGGAAGAAAAAATATTTTAAATCTTTAACTGCCTCCTTTTCTATAATATAACGAAGTTTAACTGGAGTATATAGGATTGCTATTTAAATGATTCTTTTTATAAATATTTTTTTATAAATATAGAAAGTTTTATCCAACTTAATCAAAAAGTAAAATACATTGTAGGAACTGAGTAATTTTTAATTAAATTTTTGCAATACTATGGAGCAGTTGTTTAGAACTATTTATGAATGAGAAAATATTATGTATTTGTATTTTTGTTATTGATTTAAAAAATAATGTCAAAAATTAATGATAAATTCAGAAATATACTTAAATAAATATTTATTTCATTAATCATAAATTTTCAAGAGTATTTACAGACTCTTGAAAAATAGCATCTGTGGATATAAAATAGAACTGATTCAATGTAAAAGCAATCTTAGTTTACGTAAAGATTCTTGAATCCCTTGCAGTAACTCCAAACATAACTCCAAAAATTGGAGAATTATTAAAATAAAATACTGAGATAAATTTTAGCATCTCCTAAATAGAAGCCAGATCTTATTCATCTAGAAGAGATTTTAAAAGTAGGGAACAACTTAAATATGATGGTCAGAAAAATCTTTCTGAGGGTGTGATATTTTATGCTGCAATCTAAAAGAACAAATGGAAGAATATTCCTGAAGGAGAGTGTGGCAGGTAAAAGGCCCTAAAAGCAGAATGTGCTGTGTTTGCAGTGGCAAGAATGGGTGCAACCCCAAAGAAGGACTTTGGGATCAGAGATACACGAAGGCTACAAGGCAGATTCTTACAGTTTATCACAAGAAGTATGGATCTAAAATGAAAGACAAGAGGATAATAACAAAAGATTTTAAGAAAGTAGTGACATAATGCAGCTACATTTTAAGAAAAATCACTTCTGCTGCTACATAGGTAAAGGATTGGAATGGCAAAAAAGAATAAATGAAAAGGCCAGTAAAGAGCTGTAGTAGTCCAAGTCAAAGGTGATGATGGTCTAGACCAGGGGTTCTTAACAAGGGGTCCGTGAGCTTGAACTGAAATTCAAAAAAAAACATTATTTTTGCAGGGATGTGTTGATGTGGGGTGATATATTTATTAAATAATACACAGAATAGCGTGGGCTTAGTAAGGAATCCATGGTTTTCACCTGACTGGCAAAGGGGTCCATGGAACAAAAAACATTAAGAACCCCTGGTCTAGACTAAAGGTGAAGACACTAGAGATGGGAAGAATTGGAGAACATTGGAATTTACAAGACTAGATGAGGCAGTTGAAGACCTGGGGTGAGGGAAAAGGGACAAGAAATAACTTCTTTTCCTCTGTTGTATTAATCATATTACTAGACAGTTGGAAGATTTTAAATGAGAAGATAAATGGGGTGGAGAAAATGCATGAATGACATTTCACAATTTTCTAGTAACTTGTCTATGCAACTTGTTATTTGGGAAATAAACAAGAGTGGGAAAGATTAGATGCTAAAAGAGAATTTAATTTAACTGACTGCAACTTTTTTTTTTTCAGGCTAAAAGCATTCTAAAAGATGTGTGAGATTTCTATGAACTCAGGCTTGTGAGGTTTTTAGTGAAAAACCTATTCCCACGGTTTGTTAGCAGAAACGTCAACCTTAACTGTCCATACTGACCTTGATTCTTGTCCCTCCAGTTGCAGCTTAGGCTTCCTGGTGGGTACTTGTGTTTTAGTTACCAGCAGCCCTAAGCCCTGAGGCAGTGTGCTGGAAGAGGGAGTGGCAAAAGGCTGCTTATTAATTAGTCATGACATTATCCACCCACTCAGTGACTTCATTTCTGTTAATGAAAGGGAAGTGGGTGGATGTGGCTCTAGGGTATCTTCTTATGAAATGTGAGACTAAAATATTATTCTAAACCAAGATATGCAGGAAAAAAATACAGAAACTAATTTTTTTCACATTAGTTATTATGAATAATTTTAATACACAGCAAAGTTGAAAAAAACTTTACAGTGAATACCCACATATCCACCAGCTAGATTCTATCATTAATATTTAGGAACAATGTTTCATAATCCATCTACTCATTTATCCTTCCCTCTCTCCATCAATTTATTTTATTTTTGGATGCATTTCAAAGTGAATTGTGAACATCAGTTTACTTCCCTCTAGATACTTCAGCGTGAATATAACTAAATAGAGTCTGTGGCACTTTGAGATTACTTTTATAAGTCCCCAAAAGAGAAAGATTATGTTTGTAAACTAATCTATTCCTCTGGGTGTGGTACACTTTGATTGCATTAGATTCAGTTGAGGGGTCTTTGAATAGATTATTTGATAAGATCACTTTAGGATTTTTGATTGGACTACATCAGTGAGGCATGACTCAGGGTGAGTCTTTGCCCCTTTTCTGGGTTTGATATAAACAGACACACAAACAGACACAGGAAAAGGATGCTGCCATGTTTCATGTAGGCATGAGAGAGAAGTTTCACCCACAGCTAAGCTGCAAAGAGGGAAGCCCACAACAGGCTCAAGGAGCTGAGGCCCAGAGAGAGAGAGAGAGAGAGAGAAGGCCTGGTAAGAGCCAAACCCTATGCCAGGTTTGCCACAGCTGCAGAAAGGTGGAGACCTCAGCAGAGATCAGCAGCCATCTTGCTTTGCCATGTGCCAGGACAACAAAATCAACAGAAAGCATCCCTGATGGTGCCTCGGTTTGGACTTTTCATGTTCCTGGAGCTGTAAGCTTTTAACCCAAATAAATACCCTTTATGAAAGCCAATCCATTTCTGGTACTTTGCATCAGCAGCCCTTTAGCAAACTAAAACAGTCAATATTTGTTCAGTTTGTTCTTTTGATGAAAAAATTTATGATGAAATGCACAATTTAACAAATGTATAGATATTTAACCCAAATCCCTCTCAAAATATAGATTACCATCAGTCCAGAAATATTCCTCATTGTCCTTTTCATTCAATCTCCACCTCTACTTCCCCAGAGGCAACCACTATTCTGATTGTTTTCTGTTCTAATACATCATAAAAATGGAATCATACAAGATGCACTCTTTTGTGTTTGGTTTCTTTTACTCAGTGTGATATTTTTGAAATTCATTCATGTTGTTTTGTGTATCAGTAGTCCATTCCTTTATATAGATAAGCAATATTCCAACGTATGTATATACCAGTTTGTTTACCCATTTTCCTATTGATAGACAGCTGGACTGCTTCTAGTTTTTGCTGTTATGAATAAAGCTGCTACAAACATTCTTTTAGTTTTTAATTCCCTCAATTAAACACCTAAGAATAGAATTTCAGGGTCACCATGGAGATGTATGGTTAGGTTTATAAGAAACTGCCAGAAAGTTTTCCAAATTAGCTGTATCATTTTACATTCCAACCAGTAAGAGTTCCAGTTGCTCCTCATTCTTTCCAATAGTTGGTTTATCAGTTTTTAAAATAGTAGACTACTCAGTGGGTGTGAAATGGCATTTAATTGTGGTTTTAGTTTGAATTTTCTTGATAACTAATGATGTTAAACACTTTCTCTTGTGTTTATTAGCCATTCTTATAACTTTGTTTTGTGAATCGTCAGTTAAATCTTTTCCCTATTTTTCATTGGGTTTTTCTCTTTTTATTATTGAATTCTTTGCATATCCTGAATACCAGACCTTTGTCAAATACATGTTTTATAAATATTTTTCCCCATCTGTGTCTATTACCTTAATGGTGTCTGCAAATAATGAGATGTTTTAAATGTCTTTGAAATATAATATATCACTTTTTCTTTTATAGTTATTGCTTTCTATGACACAAGTAACCTTTGTTTTACCACCAAGTCAAAAAGATACTCTTCCATATTTTTCCCTAAAAGCTCTATAATTTTAGCTGTATGATCATAAGTACATGACCCATTTTAAATTCATTTTGATGTATGGAGTAAGGAAGTCAAAGTTCTTTTTTTAAATGTATATCTAGTTATTCAGTACCATTTTTTTACAAGACTTTCCTTTCCCCAAATAAGCAACTACCTTTACAATAAGCATTGCTTACCTTGAATAGCACTATTTTAAAATATATTTTTGCATATTTTATGTTCTTAATTGTCTTTAAATGACAAATGTAAAACCAATAGTTTTTACTTTGTGTCAGTACCATAAAATCTGCTTCATCTCCCTAGTAAAAGCCAGTCAGCCAGACACAATAGACCAGTTCAATCTGGTCCATATTGTCATTTCTCTTTCATAGACAGAGGTTGTTTATCAAACAGAATAGGACAGCAACTCTGTATTCTCTGATGATTCAGAGATCCAGGAAAAAATTATTTAGCTTTGGTTCATTTGGCACATTCTTTAGTGCAGTCTGTCTAGCTGTAGTTTGTGGCTCATCTCCTACCACTCCCTGACAGGCATTTTGCCTTCAACAATTCTGAAGTACTCTCAGAAAAGCCCAGGCTTTTCTCACCTCTAGATATTTGCTCATGTTATTATCTTTACCCACAGCACCCTTATTATGATATCTGATGAACTCTAGTTATATCAAGGAAGGTTTCCTTGATCTGCCATCAATGTTAAATATTCCCTCTTAGGTGCTTTCATGGGACCTTGGGATGTAAAATAACTTACCCATATTCCCCTCATTATTCATTCTAATTTAGAAATATGATTGATTTTTGTATGTTAACATTGAGTAGCAAAAACTTGTTAAAACCACTTATTAGTTCTAAGAACTTTTTTGTAGATACCTTGAGATTTTCCATGTAGACCATTGTGGCAGTTTGCAATTATTTTATGAATTACCTAAAGAGAAAGATTATGTTTGTGGCCTTTTCCACTCCTGTGGGTGTGAGACCTTCTTTCAATTGGAATATCTCAGTGAGATGTGCATCAGTTTGAGACTTTGCCCTCTTGCTGGGTCCAATAAAAAACAGACACACTGGAAAAGAGGGCTCTGACATTTTTTATCCTGCCATGTGACAGAAAGGAGAGGCTCAGAAGCTAAGGCCCTGAGGAGAGATGAGCCTTATGCCTGATAGCTTGCATCTAAAATCAGGAAGAAAGCAGAGCAGCTGAGTGTGAGAGAGGAAGCCCAGAGGGGTAGGCAGAGACCAGACAGAAATATCCACCATCTTGCTTCAACACATGGCAGCTGACTTTGGTGAGAAAGCACCTCTTTTGGTGCCTTGAGTTGGACTTTTCATGGCCTTGGAACTGTAAGTTTTTACCCCAAATAAATACATTTCTGGTACTTTGTAAAAGCCAATACATTTCTGGTGCTTTGCATCAGCACTACATTTGGCAAACTAAAATAACCATCATGTAATGTGAAAATAGGGGCAATTTTAGTTTTTCTTTTCCTGTGTGTATTTTTTCCCTTGTCCTATTGCACTGGCTAAGACTTCTAGAACAATATTTAATAAGCATGATGACGGTGGAAACTTGCTTTGTTCACAATCTTAGAGGTAAACAATTTGGCCTTTCATCATTAAGTGCGATGTTAGAGATTTTCTGTAGATGTCCTTTATTAGATTAAGGGAGTTCCCTTATTTTCCTAGACTCCTGCAAGTTTTAATCATGAGTATGTGTTAATTTGTGTCAAATGCTGTTTCTGCATGAGTTATTTTAATCCTGTGGTTTTTCTTTTTATTCTATTAATATAGTGTGTTACTAAGTTGGTTTTCAAGTGTTGAACCAGCCTTGCATCCCAGGATAAATAGATCCCACTTGAATGTAATATATTATTCTTTTTATATGTGGATAGATTTGATATGCTAATATTTTGTTAAGGATTTTTGTAACTATGTTCATGAGGTATATTGGTTTCTATTTTTCTTCTCTTGTACTGTCTTTTGGCATCAGGGTAATTTTGCCCTTATAAAATGACTTGGAAGTATTCCCTCTTCTTTAATTTCCTGGAAGAGATTGTGTAGAATTGGTGCTATTTCTTCTTAAAGGGATTGGTAGAATTCACTACTGAATTTTGTTGTTAGTTTTTTTGTTTATTATTATTATTGAAATAATGGAAATGCTCTAATGATGACTGAGGTGATGAATGCACAACTATGTGATTATACCAGATACCATTGATTGTACACTTTGGATGAAATGTATGCTTTCTTAATATGTACAAATAAAATTGATTTGTTTTTTTAAAAAAAGAATTCACTGCTGAAAGCATCTGGGACTGGGAATTTCTTTTTTTCTTTTCTTTTTTTTTGGAAGATTTTAAACTACAAACTCAATTTCAAAACACAAGGCTGTTTTTTTAATTACATGTTCTCAGCTATTATCTGTTTTGGTGAGTTTTGATATTTAGTTGCTTTCAAGGAATTGATCTATTTTATCTACACTGCTGAATTTATGTGCATAAAGTTATTCTTGGTATTCTTTTATTAACCTTTTAATGTTTGTGGGTTCTATAATGATTTACCTGTTTGGTCATTCTAGTTAGAGGTTCATTCATTTTATTAACCTTTTCTAAGAAACAGCTTTTTAAAAGCAAATCAATTTTATTTGTACATATTAATAAAGCATACAATTCATCCAAAGTGTACAATCAATGGTATCTGGGATAATCACATAGTTGTGCATTCATCTCTTCAATCATTATTAGAGCATTTTCATTATTTCAATAATAATAATAATAAACAAAAAACAGACAAACAAGTAAACAAGAAAATTCCTCACCTCTCAATCTATGTTTCCCCTGCTGTACATAGCTCCTATTTCTGGCTATTCTTGCACAATTATTTATTTATTCAGCAGTTTTATTGAGATATATTCACATACCATTTGATCTATTCAAAGTATACAAACAATGGCTTTTAGTATAATCACAATGCTTTGCATTCATCACCACAGAAATTTTAGAAACATTTCATTACTCCAAAAATAAAATCTCCACACACCTTAGCAGTCCTTCCCCAGCCCTATGTAACCACTAATCTAGTTACATCTTTATAAACTGATTTATATTTACATTTTATATAAATAGAATTATACAATATGTTATACAATATATTTAGTTCATAGGAATGCAATTATACAGTATTTGTCCTTTTATGTCTGGCTTGCTTCACTCAACATAATATCCTCCGGGTTCTTCCATGTTGTCATATGCTTCAGGACTTCATTTCTTCTTACCACTGCATAATATTCCATCATGTGAATACACCATAGTTTATCCATTCATCGGATGATGGACACCTGGGTTGTTTCCAACTTTTGGCAATTGTGAATAACGCTGCTATGAACATGGTGTGCAGATGTCTGTTTATGTCACTGCTCTCAGTTCTTCTGGGTATATACCTAGTAAAGATATCACAGGGTCATGTGGCAAGTCTATATTCAACTTCTAAAAAACAGCTTTTGGTTTCATTGATTTTTTTCTCTATTGTATTCTGTTTTCAATTTCATTGATTTCTGACCTTACATTTATTATTTAAACTTTTTCGGCTTTCTTCAGTTAATCTTGTCTTCATTTTCTAGAGAGAAGTGTTGAAGTCTCCCTTAGAGCTTCAGGTATCTGCCAGCAACTGTCACCATCATTGCCCTATCACCACCCCAGCCACTATGAGCTTGTGGCTCTGGAACTGGGGCTTGCCAGTGGGGTAAAAGGAAAGAACAAAACAGAAAATGCAAGTTTTTCCCAGTCTTTCTGTCCCTAGGGACCCCCTTTCTCACCTCAGTCAGTCACCCAGTGCATAGTCCAGATTGGGGCAGCATTTGAATCCAATTCTGGAAATATTAGAAACACAAAACAAACAAACAAACAAAAAGAAACATTTTTAGTTTGTATTCGGTTTCCTTTCCTAATTTGCCTGCTACCATTGACTTCTCAAATAGCTACACATGCATTCTGCCCAGGTTATTAGTTGTATTCCGTATTAGAGATAGGGTTGAATATGCTTGCTTCATCTTATTTAGAAACCAAACTACAATATATAATTTAAAAAGCAATAATTTACAAGAATAAATTCTTTTTGCCTCTTACTAGTTTTTTTTATTCTCTTTTCATGTGATCTATTTTAATTCTAAATGAAGTTGTTCAAAGTGCGTAATTCTAATATAAATATATTCTTCTATTATTTTGATGAAATGTATGTAAAAGTTTATTTAACAATAAGATTCCTAATTCTACTTATTTGAATCTTCCTATTTGCACTTAAAATATGTGGGGTAAGGGGTGGAAGCAATACAGTTCATTGTCAAGATTATGATTAAATGTTTTAGAAACCATCTTTATTTTTCTGAATATCATGCTTACCTAAAATTTTATGGCAGTCAAAACCAACTTATGAGTCTAATATGGATCAGGATACATCTATTTACTCTACTGGATGATTATAATAAAATCCTTGGTACCTTGGAATTGAGAATATCAGATTAGCCCTAATCTATTTATCACAAAGAAACAGGGCTGTTTATCTGGAAAGCATTATCTCTTTGTGACAGCTACTTATATACAGGTAAAAAGATAATAACTGAATTATATGAACTATAAAAGCCCAATGCATTATACCTGGAGTAAGGTTCAAAAAAACAAAAAGACAGAAAAATATTCAACAAACTTCACAGTAGAATTTTGGAAGAAGACCTATACTGCTATACTTGCCTATTGGGTCAAATGATTATTGTAGATTTTTCTGGGACCCTTTTACTAAATGTTTTTTATTTAAAAATTAAATGGATTACAGTCTCTCTTTTGTGTCTAAAGAATAATAGCTAAGTACCCATCATCATTTAGAGATGCAATGGCTAAACTATACTTCCATGACATTTTTCACTCTAAACTTGTTTCTAAACTTGGTTTCTTGAAATACTAGAGGGGTCACTGACCAACATTGCGAGTTTATGATCCTGCTTGAAACTGCTGACAAATTTTTGTGAAAGTGTTTATATGTAATTTTTTTTTGATGAGTGACCCCATATAATCATCAACTATTTGTCACCAGTGATCCAAAGAGTATTACAAACTATTATTTAGAGGCCACCTGGAATGGCAGCAGGTTCACAGACTAGGAGACTTTTTTATTTTCCTGGATCCAATTGTCCATGAGGTTTTTGAAGAGTTAATTTTATAGCCTTTCTTTTCCTCTTCTGGAAGCCCTAAAAATTTCTGATTCTGTGGTTCTGGAACTTTATCTATTTTCAGTTTCCTCTTTCCAGACTAGGACCTATAACCCATTGTTTCAACTTCACTCTTGCCAATATTCCCAACTTCTTTGCTTGTTTTTTTCTTTAATCATATTGTACTAGAAAAATATCAAACTAAATATCCTTGTTCTTCACTTCAGCTTCTGTTCTACTGAGGCTGTTAGATAAACTCACTTGAACTTTCTTATCTGTCCATCAAGGTCTCCCACACAATTGAACCCTACGTGCCTCTTGGGAACTTATTAGAAGTTTCCCTAGTTAGCTCCTTTTTCATTTCACACTCTAGAACTCTCTCACAGAACAGAACTGGGCACTTCTCTCCTGGCCTAAGGACTGGTATATGATTATGCCTTAAGCTCAAGATTTCTCGACTGCTCAAGCAAATATCATTCAATGGATTGGCTTAAACAATGGGAATTTATGAGCCCATGGTTTTGAGGCTAAGAAGTCCCATCAAGGAAATGCTGTCTTCCCAAAGACCAGCATTCTGAGGGCTGGCTGCTGGTGATCCCTGGTCCTTGGCTCCTCTGTCACATAGCAAAGCACATGGTGGCCTCTCTTGGCCTCTCCCTTCTCTTCCAGGTTCCATTGACCTTCAGCTTCTTGCTCCCTATGGCCTTCTCTCTGTCTGAATTTCATTCTGCTTATAAAGGACTCCAGTAATAGGATTAAGACCCATCCTGACTGGGTTGAATCACACAGTAACTGAAGTAAGCTCATCAAAAGGTCCTACTTACAATGGGTTCACACTTACAGGAATGGATTATGTTTAAGTACATGTTTTTCTGGGTACATAGCTCCAAACCACAATTTCTCATTTTCTCAAATCAAGTTCACCAGAAGAAAAGTAAAGTATATCAACATCCCATTGGACAGCCTCTCACCAATTAAGTTCTAGAGAAAAATTCTATGATCTCTGGCATTCATAGACTACTCAGAGGAAACTACTTTCAGAATGGGGTTGTCTCAGGCAGTCAAAGGAGAATCAGATTCTCTAAGAAAAATTGATTTTTTAAATATTCTAAATGCAATAATTTTTTATAGTGAGCTATGTTGTTCTTCATGCACACTATAGCAGAAGACCCCACCATCTTAATGCCAGAACTGGTCTTAAATCAACGTGTTAAAAGTAGGAGATTTGTCTTCAGTTGCCTGCTGCTCTCTGTCTCTGCTTGCTTTTCCCTTTTTTGCACTTGCAGTGCTTAGCTCAAACTCTTAAACTGGCCAGAGTCCACAAGCTTGCTTGCCTGGTCTCTTGTATAAGAGGGGGAATTATTAGGGTAAATGAATTCATACTGAACTGCTAAAGTCATATTACTTAAGGGAACATTTGCATTTTAAAATAAACTGCCAGGACAGGTTTCTTCTTGCCTTAAAAAACAAATCTTAATTCTGGATTTTCTAGCACCCTGACATGTGAAAAAAGGAGTTAATATGAGTAGAAGCAACCCTGAAATAAAATTTTAAAAATCCTTCTGCTAATGTAAAAGTTATAAAATCAGAAAAGTACATTATTTTGTTTGATTGTTAGAGGGTCTGTGTGAGTGAGTAAATGGAAGTATAATTTGTGTTGTTTACAATATTCTAAGCTTCAAGATACTTATAAAATCAGATGGAGAAATGTCTGACAGAAAATTATTACCTTTCTTTAAGATGCATGCTTAATTTGCCTACTGAAACCATACAAATAAAAACTGACCACATGCATGCACAGTGATAACTTAATTTAATAATGATCCATAAAGATTTGTGGAAATGCAGCCACATTAACAGTCTGATAATAAGTTCAGGGGGAAGATCCCTTTCCCACAAAAATAGCTATATGACTGATTACATATGCTTCTTACATGTCTTTACTTAAACTGTAGAAAAGTATTTCACAAAATGTGTAGAACAATAGTCCCACAAAAGTTTCTTTAAAAAAAAAAAAGGATTCTGTGGCTATATAAGTTTAGGAAAAGCTGCTACCTACATCTGCTCTTGGAGATTTAAAAAAGACTTTAGCATATAAAAGGCCCTGAGTTGCTCTACAATAAAGAAATCTAACTTTGTTTGGCAGAACTTTTCCTAAATTTATTAGACCACTGAACTCTTCTTTTCACATGATGTCCATGAACATTGTAAGCCAGTAGGCTGCATAGCATATTTTGGGAAACATATTGGTAGACACTTGTCAGTTGAAAGGGATATATTCTGTAGTATTTACAAATCCACAAATTCATGAATGCCATGGTAGCATAAAATTTCTATCATAAAATACACAACTGTTGACCCTTATTTAAAAAGGCACTGAAAGAAGCAGATGTGGCTCCAGCAATTGGACTCCTGTCTACCATATGGGAGGTCCAGGGTTCGATTCCCTGGGCCTCCTGGTGAAGGCAAGCTGGCCTGCCTGGGGAGCTGGCCAGCGGAGAGCTGGCCCCCGCGGAGTGTTGGTCCTCACAGAGTGCTGGCCCATGCGGGAGTGCTGGCCCGCACAGGAGTGCTGGCCCACACAGAGAGCTGGTGCAGCAAGATAACACAACAAAAAGAAGCACAGAGGAGAGACAATAAGAGACACAGCAGACCAGGAAGTTGAGGTGGCACAAGAGACTGAGTGCCTCTCTCCCACTCCAGAAGGTCCCATGATTGGTTCCCAGTGCTGCCTAAAGAGAAGACAAGCAGACACAGAAGAACACACAGCTAATGGACACAGAGAGCAGACAGTGAGCGCAAAACAATGGTGGGGGGTGGGTTGGGACAGAAATAAATAATAAATAAATCTTTTTTTTTTAAAAAGACACTGAAGCAATTTGTTGAATTGTTTTTCCTATTCCTGGGAATAGAAAATGGTAGAAATGGTAGAAACATTCATGTCATAGATCTGTATTAGTCAGCCAAAGGGGTACTGATGCAAAGTACAAGAAATCTGTTGGCATTTATAAAAAGTATTTATTTGAGGTAGAAGCTTACAGTCACCAGGCCCTAAAGTGTACATTACTTCCCTCACCAAAGTCTGTTGTGACATGTTGGAGCAAGATGGCTGCCGGTCTCTGCAAGGATTCAGCCTTCCTCTCCTTCCTAAGGCTCTGTGGTCCCAGCTCCTTCCTGTCTCAGCTGCAGGTTAGCATAAGGCTTGTCTCTTTCCCCAGGGCTTGTTTCTCTCTAGGCTCATCTGCTCTGCTCTCTTGCCAGCTGTAAACTATCAGTCGAATGGCTCGTCTCTCTTCCCAGGGCCTTTGCTGTGTCTAATGGAGTCCTCTCTTTCCTCACGTATCTGCTTCTCTGTGTGTTTACTTCCCAGGGCTCCAGCATCAAAAACTCCCACTTTCTCCTCTGCTGTGTAGTTTTATCTGTGAGTTCTCACCCACCATGGGGGTGGGGACTCAACATCTTACTGATGTGGCCCAGTCAAAGCCCTAATCATAATTTAATCAAATAAAAGTGAAACCTCTGAAGTTAATACAATCTATTACGTCCAGAGGAACAGACCAGTTTACAAACATAATCCAATGTCTATTTTTGGAATTAATAAACAATATCAAACTGCTACAGATCCCAACTACTTTCCACTGAAATTAGGTCTTAAACTCTTCATTTACCCAAACTTCTTTGGTTAAAAACACCACTTTCTTCAACTTCTTTACGGTAGAGGATATTGGGTGTGGGGGATAAGTTCTCTGTCTCTGTCTCTTATTCTCCTTCTCTCTCTCTTTTACATACACACACATACACACACAGTTTTGTTTGTTTTGTTCTGTTTTATTTTAAATACAAATAAAAATCTCTGCCTTCATGGTAAAAACAAGCAGCAAAGCCATGTTGAATGTGGGTGTTAAGTAAATGGCTAGGTTAACTTACTAGCTAATTGATTTGCTTCCACACACCTATGCTCATGGCAGATTAGATCAAAAGGTAGTAGTAATCATGTAAGGAACAGACTTAAAGCAGAAATGCCATTAAAATCTAAGTCTTCAAGAATTACTTGAGTGACGACTTGTTGTAGTGGTTTGAAGCTGTATGTATTCCAGAAAAACATGCTCCTAAATCTAATCCATTCCTGTGGGTGCAAACCTATTATAAGTAGGATCTTTTGATGGGGCTATTTCAGTAAAGGTGTGATCTACCTCAGTCAGGATGAGTCTTTAACTTTCCGAGACAGTTCTCCAGCCTTCTCTGGCAGCCCCCTCCCTTTTCCCAGCTGGGAAATATTTCCTCTCCCCTCTGAATCCTCGACAATCAGTCCCTGTTAGTAGAGGAGGAGATTGGGAGATTTGAATATCTTTAACCCCTTGCAGGCTCCAAGGCAAACAATGGTGCAGCCCCACCCAGCCTGGACTGGCTCTCGGGACAGGGCAGACCAAACCTGGGAGTCAAAA
>JAQZBX010024381.1:9996-30313 GCA_029593785.1 Cabassous unicinctus
GGGGGGGGGGGGGGGGGGGGGGGGGGGGAGTTCTCAGAGGCCTGGGGCTCACCTGGCCCACTCACGAGTGCTTTCCAGCATCTCACAAAGGCCACACCCTCAGCTCTTGTCTCAGCCACTTGCGGTCCAGCTCGGGGCCTCCTGACTGCTCCCACCGCATCCCTCTGTCGTGGGCACCACCTGCTCCCCGTCTCTCTTGTTCTCTCCTACCCAGGGCTGCTCGGCGTGTCAGGAGAAGCCTCCTCCACCTCCTCCTGCCCCCTTGTCTTTCTGCTCACAGTTCCAGCTTTGAACTTTCTGCCCAGACACGCGGGCCTTTCACTTCCTCAAACTTACAGATTCTGCATTTCTCACTTGTTCACTTTTCCCAGGAGGCCACAGGCTTTTGTGGGGAAGCCCAACTCATTTGATTTGGAGGAAATGGATTTAGAGGGGACCAGGGGCCCCTAGTGAGCCAGTGACCAGTCCCATACCCAAGGGTGGGGGCATGCTGGGTGCCCTGGACCCACCCCCTCTGCTGGCATCTTCAGGGCCTGCCTCGGGGTGACGGGCAAACCCACCTGGCAGTCTCCTGTCTACTTCCATTTAAAGGATGGGGAAAGGGGATGCTAGGAGAGATACATGGGGAAGGGGACAGAGACGCCCTGCCCCTGTGAGTGGCCTCTGCCCCCGGCCACAGACTGCCAGGCAGTAGGGACTGAAGATGCTGAATGAGTGAGCCATACTTCCCAGGTGGTCTTTATCCGGATAAGGGTTTAAAACAACCAGCACGCATTGTGGAAATCCTCCCACTTTCACAAGGGAGTGTGTTTGATGTGAAGGAAGGCTCGGGGCCATTAGCGTGGCGAGGGAGGCAGGCGGAAACAGCAGGTGCGCTGGGGAGGAAAGCGCTGTCTGTGCATGGAGGCGGGGCACCCAACTCAGCCTGAGCAGGACTGCCTGGAAAACTACATGTAACAGCTGAAGGGGCAGAGTGGAAGAGTGTTCTAGGCTAACGGAACAGCATGTATGGAGGCCCAGCCGCAGGAGAGAGCATGATATTCTGGTGACTGAAAATAGCAAGAGGCAGGTGGCCAGAGAAGGGCTGGAGAGAGGAACCAGATCAAGCAGCTCCTTACAAACCAGGCTAAAGAGAAATGAGGGCAGTAGGGAGCCACTGAAGACTCAAGCAAGAGAGTGGCATGATCAGATTTGCATTTGAGAAATAGGCGTTTGCAGCGATCGTGGTGAGAGATGAGGGAGTCAAAACGAAAGTAGTGAGTACAAAAGGAGAGAAGAGGATAAAATTGAGAGTATGGAGAAGGGAAGCTGGCCGTGGGGGCTGGGAAAAGGGAGGAGTGGAGGATGAGTCACTGGGCCAGTGATGTTTCCATTTCTTGAGCGGGGTCAGTTGTGTGGAGCAGGCAAAGGGTACTGAGTAGGCACAGGCAGAGGGCATGGAGGAAAACCAAAAGGGTGGGGCATCCGAGACCCGAACGGATGAGAGTCCTTTCAAGAAGGAGAGTGGTTACAACGGCAGGCACAGCTGAGAAATCCGACAAGATAAAGTCTGAGCAGGGTCCCTTGCACAGACTTTCTCAGAGACCATCGTGGACTTGGAGAGAGCAGCGTCTGTGGAGGGGGAGCAGGTGACGCCAGCCCTGAGTAAATGGGGCGGGGGGCAGAGACCTTGAGTGAGAACAGCTCCAGCAAGTCGGGCTCCAAGGCAGAGAACGTGAGCCTGGGTCAAGGAAAGTCTGTGTTTGCTTTCAGATGGAAATGATTCGAATGTGTTTATGCGCCGATTAGCAGAAGCCAGTAAAGAAAAAGGGGCTGCGGGCACCAAGGAGACAGTGCAGGGCGCCGTCCACTGGGCGGTGTCCACGACAACCCCGTGGCGTAGGGCCTGTGGTTGTCCTCGTGCTAGAGGTGAGGGCATGAGGCCTGGAGAGGTGGCGGGACTTGTCCCGGACTTGAACCCAGGCACCCAGCCCCAGATTCCACATCCTGAACCCCTTAGAGGACGGCACAGGTGAGAGAACAAATTACCGGTGTCTGTTCTGGGGCTGCCACCACAACGTCCCGCAACCTGGGTGGCTTAAAACAATAGAAATTTATTCCCGCGCAGTTCTGGCAGCCAGGAGCCCAAAATTGAGGGCCGTGCTTCCCCCGAAGACTCTAGGGGAGGAAGCTTCCTTGCCCCTTCCGGCTTCTGGTGGTGGCCGGGCGTCCGAGGCTCATGTCAGCATCACTCCCAGTCTCTGCTTCCATCTTCTCGTGGCCGTCGTCACCCCGCGTCGTCTTCACGCAGCCTTCTCTCCACTGTGTGCCGGCGTGTCTGTCTCTTCTACGAGGACTCCAGGCTTTTGGATGAGGGCCACCTTAAGTCAGTACACCCTCACCGTTACTGAGAGCATCCTCAAGCTCCTATTTGCAAGTAGCATCACTTTCAGAGGTATCTCAACGTACCCTTTCGGAGATGCAATGCAACCCTTGACAATTGGTAAGAGAGGGTCCTTGAGCCCGGGGCAGAGGGGTGAGCAGAGCCAGAAGAGTGTGCTGGCTGAAGGTCCGGGGTGTCATCCTCCATCATGGTGGGGGGCAAGGAGAAAGGATCCGTGCAGACGCAGGAATCCGTGCAAGAAACAAGAAGTGCAGTGCTGATTTTCTTGTTCAAATATTGTATTCCTTCTGGCTTTCCTCCACTTGATAGTCATACTTACAAACAGCAAACCACAATAACCAAAAGAAACAACACCAACTGACAGTCTCACTCCCCAAAACGACAACCTTTTTTATTTTGGTTTTACATTTCTATCCTCATACATGGGAAGCCATGTGGTTTCATACTTACAATCATCACAGAATCACCATTTTATATTCCACTTTCTTCACCAAGTATTAGCTAATAAGTACTTTCCACGTTCCTCCTGCACATCTTCCTAATTGTCACTTTTCATGGCTGCATAATATTCCACGAATTTATGCATCCTTGTTTTAAAGGTATTCCCTTACTACTGTTACAGAGGCTGCCAGTTATTTTTGTTTTGCTGAGGTGAACTTCTCCATGGACATTTTTTATTCTTCTTCAGGCACGTCTCTTTAGGATACATTTGCATGTTTGTCGAGTCAAAGGGTATAAATATGTCTGTGACTTTTGACACTTTCCACACTGATTTCTGGAAAGGCCACGGCAGTTGACCTTGCCATATGCAACGGCTGGTGTTAGGTAATATCTTTTTTTTCCTCTTCTGTTTTGTGCCAATTTCCTCACTGGAAAAGAAAACCTTAGTGCTTTCTTAATTTGCTTTTTTGACGGCTAGGGCTGCTGAACCATTTCCCATTGGTTGAAGTTAGTCAATTACATTTCTTTTTTTGTGAAACATCTTTTTACGTTATCTACCTATTAGTCTTTAGGGATTTGAGTTTGGGGAGGTCCTCAGAGAGTTCAGATAAAATACTCTCTGGTCTGAGAGTTTGGCTGCAGATACTCTTCCCAGTTTCTTTTTTCTTATTTTAGTTTCTTTTTCCTTTGTGCTAAACTTTTAAACTTTCATATCGTCTTATCTGTCAGTCTCATTTTGTCATTTCTTGCATTGCTTCGAACCTTGAGAACCTTGAGAACTTGTCACTCCCTATAGAAGTCAAATTGGTACACGGACTAATCCACGTGGAGTTCCTTTTGCTGTAAGGTTGGAGGTGTTTTTCCAAAATTGTTAAGCAGTTATTGTAAAAGGTTTGTTAACTATGCCTGGCCTTGGCCATTATTTCGAAGGGTGAGATCTCGGCGTTTCTCTGGTCCTCCCGCAGGCGAGGGCTGCATTGCCCTGCGGCTAGAGGCCACGGAAGCGCAGCTCCCCGTCTACACGCCGCTCACCCACCACGGGGAGATGACGGGGCACTTCCAGGGGGAGATTAAGCTGCAGACCTCCCAGGGCAAGAAGAGGGAGAAGCTCTACGGTAAGAAGTGACCCCTCCTCGGCCGGGTCCGGGACGGGAATGGGCTTTCTCCTGGCACAGCCAGTGACTCCTCCGTCCACTGTGGCCCCAGAACAGAATTCCAGCAACGGAAAGATCTCGAGACAATTGAGCCCAACCCTCCCTTGAGTCAAGGCTCTTGCTGCTGAGCCCTCCATCACCCTTCCCACCCCCAGTCCTCGTACATTCTTAAGGACGAGGAGTTTGTGAACGTCCCCTCTCCCTCCACTCACCAAGATTACAAAATTAGCCTCATATTGAAGAGCTCTTCCGGGGTGCTGGGGGCGAGGGGGCGGGGAGGGGGGAAGTATATCCCACATCGTTCCTTCAAGGCACCCGCCCAGGGCTCCTGCTCCTTCCACACGCTTCCCACCCACCCGATACACCTAGGAGCCTCAGCACATTTCTTTGGCTTTTCCCTACTCTAGCCCCTGCCACCCTCCAAAATGGCAGCACCTCCGGCCTGCCCTTCCCCGGCAGAGCTCCCTAGAACTCAACTTGAACTCAGTCTTTCTGTTCTGCTAACCACTCCTTCCTTGCTTCAGCAGTTAGGAGGATTCACTTAGCATGGCGCTCAGAAGCCGTGGTGGGACCATATACTCATCCCACGTGAAATGCCAGCCGAGGGGAGCCCTCTCCTATCTGTCCCCAAAAGACACGCAGCCAATTCCATCAGGACATTTCTGATGCCTCATCTCTTAGATAAGAAATTGTCACTGCTCCCTGGCGAGAATATTGAAACGTGGCCAAGAGACCCTTATAACAGAGTGAGAACATGACGAAGTGTCTAGACTTGGATGTATCATTTGCTATTAATCCTACTTAAAAGTTTGAAACTTGGAAATTAACATTCATATGTCTCAATATCCATTACGATGCAACCTCTCTGCTTAAAATAATGAAAGTTTTGAGGGGTACAGAGTTGTTCAAGGATTTGTTAATCAGGTGATTTTTTTCCCTTTTCCTCTTTGATTTAATTTTTCTCAAAAGCACTCAAATAACAACAATGCCTACAGTGAGGTGGGCTTTAAGTATTTACCTGCTGATGTACAAAACGATCATCTTACAAATGTTTTCTCAACAGCCTTGTCCTCATTTTATGGAGGGGGAAACTGAGGCACAGAGAGGTTAAAGAGATTGGCTGAAGGTCACATAACCAGTAAGTGGCTCGGCCAAGATGTGAGTGCAGGTCCATCCAGCCAGTGCCAGGCTGGAATTCTTGAACGCGACCATTTCCTGCCTCTAGCATGAATAGCAAGAGAGCAGAACTTGCATACCTGTGGGCTTTCTGTCACCCCCAGCACAGCAGAGGCTCTGGCCACCAGAGGGTGCTGCCTCCCAGGGATGTGCCCCACTCCGACCCCTTCTGCCCTGCAGTAGGTCACTTCTTTAGCAGGACAGTGGGTGGTGATGGGGCCCCAGCTCCCTCTTGGGAATAGGTTGGCTTTGGGTGCCACCTTTTTATGTCTGTTTTATTCTGATCTGACAAGAAATACCTGCCTGCTTTGTCCTTTGTTGATACGGAAATGCCACATGGAATATGGAATAATTGCTCTGGGTCACAGGTGCCAACTCTCCTCCCTCCAGAGCCAGTGGCAGACATGATTAATCAACCACAGAACTCTCACGAGCCCAGATGAGGCCTCAGAGCCTTGCTTAACCCACTCCCCAGGCAGCTATTAGTCACTGTCCAACTTCAGCATGCAAAAGGAAGCCTTTGTGCCATCCCTGGTCTCGGGTCTGGGGGCCGGGTCCTCAACTCCTCTTTCCTGATCCTTTGCAGACTTTGTGAAGACTGAGCGCGATGAGTCCAGCGGGCCAAAGTCCCTGAAGAGCCTCAGCGGCCACGACCCCATGAAGCTGTGGGAACCTGCCAACAGGTAGAGCAGTGGGCTGGGCCGGGGTTCGTTCAAAACCAGCAGGGCTTTGCAGGACTCACGAGGAGGTAAGTTGGGGCACAGAGAAGCCAAGGACAGGGAGGAAAAAGGAAACTCCAGCCCAGGCGAGACGTGTTCCTACTCTAAATTTGGGGAGACTTCTGACAACAGACTCGTGTTTCTTGGGAGATTGGTGAGACGAAGGCAAGAAACTGGGAAACTCTTTTGAGATGGACAAGTCAAGTCCAGCTCAACAAACGTTTGCTGAGCACGTACTTCGGTTCAGGTACTAGAGAAGCCGAAGCAAATCAGAAGCAGTCCCTGACTTAGGAACTCATAGCCTAGGAGAAACATGTGCCATTCAGGAGGAAGTGGCCACAGAGAGGACTGTGTGGTTGCCGTGTCAGTCGTGGGGCGGGGACATCAGAGCCCTGCCACCAAAAAGCCCCTCCTGTTTCTAATGGGAAAGAACAGCAGGAAAATGCGTGTAGGTTGCTCCTGGCAGACGCTGAACTAGGAGTAACCTAGACACTGAAGTCCCTGTACTGGGGCCAGGGAGCCCCAGTAACAGGGTTGCCTCAACTCACTGACGTGTCTCCAGTTGCAGACTCGAGCCATGACGGCCATCGTGGTGCCAGAGAACCTGCTGATGGGCACAGCTGGGCCTGGGTCAGCCAGCCTGATGTCCCACAGCTGCAGAGCTCGTGCTCCTGCTCCTCCTTCCGTCCCTCCAGCCCTCCCCCTCCCAGGCCCTTTGCGCACAAACTCCCATGTCTAGCCTGTTCCCTAGTCCACTGCCAGCTTCTCTGGCGGTCATGGCTGTGGCCACAAAAGTATTTCCTTTCAATCTTTTTCTCCCATTATTATCCCATCAACAAATGCATCCAAGTTGTAAAATGTCTGCTTGGTTCCAGAATCAGAAGTGTAGGTAAACAAATTATTTTCTATTTTGAGTAGTATTAGAATGAGCATTTCTTTTGCAAGCCTACCTGAAAAGATGGGAGAGAGAGATGGCTCAGAACCAGGCTGGTGGAGCAGGTGGGAGCTAGGGAGTGTTTAGGATAACACATCTAATCAGAACTCTGTCAGTGGGCTCTCGTGAGTCTGTCTTCTCACAAGGAAGGACCACCCATGCATCACCAAGAGGCAGCAGGGTGCCTTTAGCATGCAGTGTGCATGTCTGTTAGGCTCACCTCCCCCAGGTCTGGGCCATGCCCTCCACGGCTTAGAGGTGATTTCTCTTCCTCCCCCATTTGAGGCTCACCCGTGTCCTCTCTGAGCTCCAAATGCCTCCTTGGCCATCTCCATTCAGATGCCGCGCACACACACATGCAAGGTGACACGTCCCAAATAGAACTATCCATTCGCCCTGCCGAAACCTGCCCAAGACCCCGCCATCAGCTTCCTGCCCCGTCCTGCCCACCCTCAGTCACCTGGCCCCTGCCAACCTCTTGTTCCATTCTCCCCACTTGTTCATGGGCCTCCAGAAGGTTCCTGGTTCGGGGCAAGCCCCCTCTCACCTCTGGGCCTTTGCACTTACTGTTTCTGCTGCCACAACCACTTGTCCTCCCTCCTCTCTTATTTGCTGGGTCTCAGCTAAAAGACCAGCCTCTCATATAGGCCTTCCCTGGCCATGCTTTTCCAAGGTAGTCTCAGCCCTTCTGGCAGTGTCTCTCTCTGCCTCAGTGGTACCTCTCAATCAGGCTTCAGCAATGCCTGCCCTGAGCTTGTTTTTTTGTTGTTGTTTTTGTTTTTAAGATTTATTTTATTTATTTATTCCCATCCCCCATTGTTTGTGCTCACTGTCTGCTTTCTGTGTCCATTCGCTGTGTGCTCATCTTCTCTTTACGAGGCACTGGGAACCGAACCTGGGACCTGCCATGTGGGAGAGAGGTGCTCAATTGCTTGAGGCACCTCAGCTCCCTGCTTTATTGTATCTCTCATTGTTTTTCCTCCTTGTGTCTCCTTGTTGCGTCATCTTGTTGCATCAGCTCGCCACATCTGCCCATCCCGCCAGCTCGCTGTCTTGCTCATCTTCTCCAGGAGGCACCGGGAACCGAACCCGGGACCTTCCATGTGGTAGGAAGGAGCTCAATCGCTTGAGCCACATCCGCGTCCCTCCCCAAGCTTGTTTATTTTTCTTGTCCCTCCCACCAGAGAGTAAGTTCCATGAGAAGAGACACCCTGTCTGTCTTGTCCACAACCACATTTCCCTCCTCCTGGCCCAGGGCCTGGTACTTACTAGGCACTCTGTAACTCTGTCACATGAATGAATGAATGAATGAACGAACGAATGAACAAATCAACCGCCCAGAAAGAAGAGTCGAGGAGAAGCCTGAGGGGGTCCGAGGGACATCTGAGGAAACCATCGTCAGGCTGGTGCTTGACGCCTCCCCCCCAAGAAGGGCAGGGAGGCCCGAGGTGTGATTGCCTGTCTCCCCGCAGGATCCCCCTGTGCAGTGGCTCCAGCATCACCGAAATCATCAACCCCAGCTACACGGGGGTGGGGCCTTTCGGGCCCCCGGTGCCCCTGCACATGAAGCAGGCCCTTGCCTCCGAGCAGCAGCCCCCCGCCTGGAGCTGTGACCCGCCACCCAAGGACTCATCCCTCGGGCCCGGAAGGGGGGAGGGTCCTCCCACACCTCCATCCCAAGTGCCAGCATCACCGAAGAAGTTCTCGTCCTCCAGCGCAAACCGGGGTCCCTGCCCCAGGGCTCAGGAGTCAAGGTGAGAGCTCCTTCCCCTGTGACCGCTCCCTTGTTGGCTCACAGGAGTGCCCCAGGTTTTCCTCACCTGGAAACCTCATGCTCCCAAGAGTAGAAGCTGCATGAGGGCAGAGAGGTGTGGCCTCTTTGCTCACTGCCTTATCCTCAGGGCCTGGAACACAAGCTGGCACTCAGGAGACATTGACTCTCCAGTCCCCAACCCATTGGCGTAAACGCTAAAGGTGTAAAGAAAGTGGGATCGAAATTTTAAAGCTACTGCCAAGAAAAGCACCCTCCTGAAAACTACACAAAGAAAAAGACGTTTGAGCAACCAGTGGACCGTCAGGCAATCCCCACTCCCGGCAGGGCCCCTGGGAGAGCAGGTGGAAATTGGAAATTACCAGGTAGAAATCCCTCCCCAACCCGAGTTCCTCTCTCCTTTTGCAACCACAAGGAATCCTGTTCCTGTCCACAAAGTCCCAGTTCCTCCTGTTGGGGGCAATTAGAAAAAGAGGGAGCTGGGCTTGGGAATGCAAAGGAAGGGGAGGCAGAGCAGAAGGAGTAGGGTTTTGGCCATGAACCTGGGAAAGACCAGGAGACGTGAGGCTAGTCCTGTCTCGAACGGGCCAGGCAGCACGTGTCAGGAGGAAGGAAGCAGGAGAGGAGACCGGGCAGCCAAGGAGTGGGGTCAGCACATGGGGTCACAAAATCCCAAAGCCGCAGCTGCGCCTCACGCGTGCTGTAAGGAAGCAGAGCCGTCTCAGGCGCGGCTCATGGAACACGGGCATGTGGAGCTCTGCGAGGTTCTAGCAGCCCCAGGGTGGTAAAGGGAAATGAACCGCGCAGACACCACTTATCCTTAGCACTGCCTTCCCCTGGCCAGTGGTCTTTGCTGTTACATTTTAGTGAGGATAAAAATATTTATGAAGACTTCACAGGTTTATTCCGGCCCCTTCCCCCAGCACTGTTTATGGTTGTTTTTTTCTTTTTTTCTTTTCTGTCATGCAAGTTGTTAGGAATCAGGGAAGCGGGCATTGTCATGACACTGTTCTGCCTCGTTGCCCTCCGATTCCAAACTTTCTGTGCATGGCCCCGCTGGGGATTCCTCTAGCTTGTGAGGAAGCTTTTCCTCCAAAAAAAAGGATAAAAGGATGAAGGAAAGAGAGGAGAGAGGGAGGAAGGGAAGGAAGGAGGGTGGAAAAGCTGGCATCAATAAACAGCGTTGCTCTTGAGCTCAGCTGTGCCTCTCTCCTCACTTCGAGTTGGCAGGATTTGTGGGTGATGCTTTAGGCTCTCAGCATTCCCTAGGAAACTTGGGGGAAGGAAAAACAACAGCCTCAATTTCCTCCTCTATAAAAGTGAGGTCAAAACCACTGTATGGTGGGTGTCAAGGTGCCTGTTTGGCAAGGGTCACCTTAAACAACCACAAAGAACAAGTGCTTAATTACCTGCTCGTGGGAAGTGTTCCTAAGTCCCCCAGGTAAATGCATCTTTGTGCTTGCTTTTACACTGCTCGCAACTAGGCAGCGAGCATGTCCCCTCTAGCTCCAGAGTAGAGGCATCTCTAGGCAAGGGGTCCCCAGGCTGGGGTTCTCGAAGCACATGTCCCACCAAGGCATGATTAGGGACAAGACCCAGCAGCTCCCAGGCCTGTCTGCAGCCCTGCTCTGGACCACCAGCTCAGCCTGAGCAAAGGCTGTGGAAACGCCGGCAGTGCCGACACCTTCCCAAGTAGGGGGCCCACCCATTCTGCTTTGCCCCCATCTTAGCACTGAAAATTCCATGTTCCAGGAAGTCTCTCCGTCCTGGGCAAACCGGGACGACTGGTCACCCTAGACTGAAGCCATGTGATTGGAAACAGAATTCTCAGGCCACAGCCCAGGGCTTAGCTTCTTTAGAAAATAGTACAGGCTCCCGGTCTCCTGAATCGGAGACGTGGAGTCACTTTGCCACAGGAACTGACTCGCCCCCTGGATGTTGGGTCACTCCTTCAACAACCATGACCTACTGTGAGGGTTGATTTCTGGCTCCCTGTGGTTGGGGGAATAAAACTTATTTTTGCATTTTTCATGGTTTTCTCCAGTCTGCCCCCAAACCTCCCTTCCCCTCTCTAAGAGAGCCTCCTTCCCACAGGGAAGACTTCCTTTGTCTCCATCCCCCGGTGAGTGAGCTTTGGGATCACAAAGATGCTTGGGTCTGGGGTGCTGCTCCTGGCTCTGCCCCCAGTTCCCTAAGGCGGGCCCCCTCCTCATACTTCAGCCATTGAAGGAGGCGGGCAGGCCTCAGGCCACGCATTTCTTTTTCTCTTCTCCCTCTTTTTCCTTCACCTGAAAACATCTCATCACTGCTGCCTCTCCCTGCCTACACTGGGCTCATAGAAGAAAACTTTGAAGATCCAGATGGGGGCGTAGAAGGTGGTCTAAGGTGGAGGGGCAGCTTCCCGAAGTCTTTATTTGAGGCTGCAATGTATCTAGTTATGCAGCTGCTTCCAGATCTTTCCAAAAAGTAATGAGCAAAACACCTGAAATCCCACATCACCTCTGCTCATTGGCCCCTGTGCAAGGAGGGCATCTCTCGTCTCTGTCCCCCAAGCCCATGCCTACTCCCCACAGATCTATTAAATTAGTTCCTCAGCAGCTTGCGCAGCGTTTCAGCACATATTCTACTGGTAACAGGCATCGCAGCCTGAACAGTTCCATGGGTTCCAAGAGACCCACCTGTCCTTCACGACAGCCTCCTGCTTTGTAGAAAGCAGGGCCCGGAACACTCCCCTGGGAGATTATGCCTTTGGTCAGAAAATAAAATGTGTTCCCATCCCTTGTTCTCGCAATTTGCTCAGAGGAAGTCAGTGATAAATCAGAAAACAAGCACAGCAAATAAAAGGCAGCACCTGCCTACCTCAGGTTACAACATGGAGTTACGGCTCTGTCCATATGTAAAACGGTCTGGT
Source organism: Cabassous unicinctus (assembly GCA_029593785.1). Taxonomy (NCBI): domain Eukaryota; kingdom Metazoa; phylum Chordata; class Mammalia; order Cingulata; family Chlamyphoridae; genus Cabassous; species Cabassous unicinctus. Next base: position 21,486 of record JAQZBX010024381.1, read on the forward strand.
TTTCTTGCTGCTGGTCTTTGTTTTTCCCAACACTTGCGTTTCTCTAGGTTCCCTCTCATTTACCCATGACCGCCATTTTTGTTCCTTCGCACACGTGAGTTATGAGATGAAGGAAACCACACTCACCAGCAGCTCTGCAGGGAAAGGACTTTATGCCTTAATCTTGTTGGCCCCTGAGAATCTTGTTGTCTGTTTTGTTCGGGCCTGCTTCCTGTACCTGGGGCAGTGTCTCCTACATAAGAGGCTTCCTAAATGCTTGTTAAACGGAGCGGGTTGAGCTGAGACCCTGGTCTCAGGTCCCTTCTGAGGTCTGTGCGCTGAGTGGGCAGGCAAATGAGGGGCCGAGCAGAATTGCTGGAGACGCAGAGAGGCTGTGGGATTCTCGGGGGAAGCAGAGCGGGAGGACGGGCCAGGGAGGGCGGGTACGCTTATCTGACGAGGGCGTGGGAGGATGGTTCTGCTGCTGGGGTACAACATGATCGCTCTCTCCGTTCCTCCTACGAAGCCTTCAGTAAAGGCCCTCTTGTTTGGGAATGCTCGGGTGTGAACAGTTTTTATGGAGAAAGTGCCACAGGCAAGAATTGAGGTTGCCTGTGAGCACAAGACATGAACAACACAAACATCTTCAATGTTTTAAAAATTGAGTTAAAATCAAGTTAACCATTGTAAAGTGAACAATTTCATGGCATTTAACACACCCACTATGCTGTGCAGCATTTCCAAAACATTTCCATCGCCCCAAAATAAACCCCTGGCCCATGGAGCAGTCCCTCCCTGTGCATCGCCGCGTCACACGTGTTTCTTTCCCGTCTCTTTCCGGTGGCCCTAGGTGCAGTGACCTGGGGAAGAACACGGCAGAGCCCTTGCTTCAGGAGGACCTGCAGCTGACAACGCCGGAGATGTTTGAGAACCCTCTCTACGGGTCTCTCAGTTCCTTCCCCAAGCTGGTTCCCAGGAAGGAGCAGGAGTCCCCCAAAATGCTGCGGAAGGAGCCCCCGCCCTGCCCGGATGCGGGAGCCCCCTCGCCCAGCATCCTGCTCACGAAAGCCCAGGAGGCCGAGGGCACCAAGGGGGCCGGCAAGCAGACCCCCGCGCCCTTCCTCAGCCCCACGCCGCGGCTCCGCTCCTTCACCTGCTCCTCCTCGGCCGAGGGCAGGGCGGCCGGCGGGGACAAGAGCCAGGGGAAGCCGAAGCCCCCGGCCGCCTCCCCGGCCCCGGTGCCAGCCAAGAGGCCCATCAAGCCCTCCCGGTCGGAAATGAGCCCGCCGGCACCCGCGCCGCGGCCGCCGCTCCCGGCCAAGAGCCAGGCCGTCCTGCACCTGCAGCACTGCAAGGGCCGCGACTACCGCGACAACGCCGAGCTCCCGCACCACGGCAAGCACCGGCCCGACGAGGGGCCGCTCGGCAGGACCGCCATGCAGGTGGGCGCCGGCCACGGGGGCGTGCGAGCGCGCGTGCGAGCGCGGTGCCTGCGCGTGGGCGTGCACGAGTGCGATCTGGTGACCGTGCGGGGCCAGGGGACGGGGCCAGGGTGTGAACGCAGGCCTGCTGGTCCCGAGTCCTCTCCGGCAGTTGTTGAAAGTGTGAGATGCGGGGCTGCCCCTAAACAAAGGGAGCGCAGAGGCTTTCTGTCGCATTTGCATTGCCATTCAGTATTAGCACGTAAAACTTTCCCACTATTTCAGGGACTTCAAACCCCAGGCACCTTCCTTCCTATGAAACAAATTTCTTTTTGAGCAAAAATAGAGTGGTTAAGAACAGACTCTGTAGCCGGGCTGTCTTGGATTTGAATCCCAGCTCTCTGCTTTGTGCCTCAGTTTACTCACCTGTGAAAAGGGTCTATTAACGGTAGCTGCCTCCGAGGGAGAATTAGAGTGTGTGTACGTGTGTACAATAGACCTTTATCTATTTGTGTATGTATCCAGATACTCAGGACAACGCCTGCTGGCTCCTTTCAGCTCGATTTTAAAGGAGCCTGCCCTCACCTCGGCCCAGGCCGCAGGGTACTGCTTTAGTTCAGTGTGGCCAGCCAGGATGAGGCCTGACAGTGCTTCTGTTCTTGTCCCCACAGTGAAGGCCTTGGGGAGCCGCCAGCGAGACGGGGAGCCCGGAGCAGCAGCCAGGAGCCCGGCTCGACCGCTCCCGGGACCTCCTGCCGTCTACGCCTGCTAGCTTCGTGTGCAAGGCTTCGTAGTTTTCAAGAAAGGGACTAGCTTCTGTGCAGTCGGTGGAGGGCGGCTGCTGTGGAATTGGATGGCAAGTGTTCAGGCCGGAAGGAAACGAGCCCCCGACAGGCAACCACCAGCCCACCTGGGTCCCCAGCTTCATCCTGGCATGGGGGGCCCAAGAGCGTTATACAGGTCGCCATTTTGAAGAAAGAAACGGAAGTCCAGATTCAAGGTGGAGAAATAAACAATAATAATAATCATGATATTAATAATAATAATGGCTGCACGTGCTGAGCACTCACTGTGTGCCCAGCGCCATGCTTTACAAACGTTGTCAGCTAAAACCAGGTTCCCAAACCCACCAGTCCTAAGCAGGGCGTGTCCCGAGCGGTTTGGACAAAGCATTAAATTGGCCAGTGCCCTTCAGAAGGACTGAGCCCAGGGCTTGGCATTTCGGGAGCTGAAGAGTCTTAGTGATTACTTTAGGGTACAATGAACCCGACCCTGTCGAGCCTCAGTGACGCAAACCGCTTTAGCTACAGCTCCCTGCGTGCGGTCCCTGCACAGCCGGAAGGAAAAGGAAAACTCCCGGCTCGGCCAGGGCTGGGGATCCCCAGGGCCCCCTCAGGTTTCCAGGACGGCCGCCACCAGGCCAGGGACTGGGCCGAGCCCTGCCGCCCAGATCTCACTGTGCGAATGTCCCCAGCCCTGCTGCCTGGGGGGGTCGGGCTCTCTGTTCTAGAAGGAGTGCAGCCTTTTCTTTCTGAAATCATGTCTTTCAGTCCTGCTTCCTTGGTTAGTAAGAGAATAGGTTGGTGATGTCTTGTTTTCTTTTTTTGTTTTTTAAGTAATGGAATTAATGTGGGAAACCAAACCTTAAGTGTGTGTGAATGCAAAGAATGGGTACGTCCCCTATTCCCACGTGTGTCTGTCCGTGTAACCAATAAATTGTGCCTTTCTTCACTCAGTGCCCACCCGTGTGGTAATTTTCTTCTGGCATTCAGAGCCACAAACGCATGTTTCTAGGCTATAGGGGCTGGTGTCTGGAGCTCTTAGCACTTCTCTCTAGAAAGTTCTGCGCACTTTTCTTCCAAGGGCTTCCAGGAGAGCCTGGAGATGACTTGACCCCATGTGTTCATAGCACAGTCTAGAGTCCTCTACCTTCCCACCCTACCAGGTGCTCACTGTGGGGGCTATGGGTCAGGGATTCCCCTGCAGCAGATGGGGGTCTCCTGGCAGTCTCAAAGCCCACCGCAGCAGCCATCTCTTCTCCATCCTCCCTCCCAGGTTTGCACAGGCAGGGCACTGTTGTGTAATAAAACACTGGCCTGGCCTTTGTCCCAGTTCTTGGGAGATGCCCCCTAAGGCCGTGGACATTCCTTGATAAGAGTCTCTTTGTTATCATGGTGCTCTCCCGCCACCCACCTCCCACCCCCGGACCACACTGATAGTCCCTGCTAAGGAGACTCAGGTGCAGCTGGCCAGGCAGAGAGCCCAGCCATAAGGTCGGAGGGTTGGGGCTCCAGCCACTCAGGGCCCTGGAAGCCATTGCCCGCCCAGATCTGGCCCTCTGCCCTCTTCCTTGGGCTCCCTATTCAGATCCTTTTTGCTATAGTAAAACTAATCATAAGCATAGATCTTTCCTGAGTTCTGTGCATTGTTCTAGTGAATTGTTGAACATGAGGGGGTGGTGGAGACCCCCAATTTTGTAGCCAGTTGGTAAGGATGAGGGTGGCCCTGTTAACCCTGAATTTGAGGCTGGGGTCTGTAGAAAGGGCAGTCTTGTAGGGGAATGTGCCCTTAAGCTGTGAACTTGACCTTTTTAGGGTAGTTAAGAGTCAGAAGTGGGAAGCCATGTGGTTCAAGTGGTTGAGTGCCTGCTTCCCACATCAGAGGTCTCGGGTTCGGTCCCCAGTGCCTCCTAAAAACAAAACAAAACAAAAAAATCAAGCAAACAAACAAAAAATCCAACTCAAGGGAGCTGATGTGGCTCAGTGGCTGAGTGCTGGCTTCCCACATAACGAGGTCCCGGGTTCCATCTCCAAGTCTGGTACCAAAAAAGAAAGTAGAAGTTACTACAGTTGGGGTTGGATGTTATTGATGCACTCAGGGCTTGCTGACAACTGCTGAACCCACTCCCTGCCCACTTTTTTTTTTTTTTAATATAATAAATTTTATTTTTAAAGAAGTTTTAGATTACATTCAATTACAGAAAAGTTACATTGAAAGCATAAGGGGGGAGCAGATGTAGCTCAGTTGTTAAGCACCTGCTTCCCATGTACAAGGTCCTGGGTTCAATCCCCAGTATCTCCTAAAAAAAAAGAAAGTGTAAGGGATTCCCATATACTCTCCCCTCCCCCTACTGCCTACTTCTTAAATATCCCCCAGATTCCCACTCTCTCCCTCCCAAAATCCACAGAAGCACAGAGAACTTCTGCAGTCTAAGGGTGTGACCATCTAATGACCCCAGCTCTATGATCTTAAAAGTCTCCATTTGGGGAGAATATGCTCAAGAGAGGAAGTTACTTCCCCTGCTAACTGTTAGCTATGCCACCATATCAGTTACCTATTGCTGCTGCGTAACAAACTGTCCCAAAATTCAGCAGTTTAAAACAGCCAATTTTATTATTTCTCGGTTTTGTGGGTAGGAAACTAGGAGCAGCTGAGCTGATGGTTGTGACTCAGGGTTGCAGTGAAGATGTTGGCCAGGGTGTCTGAAGGTTCATCTTTCAAGAAGACTCGCTCATGTGGCTGTTGGCTGGAGACCTCAGTCCCCCCCACACACAGACATACACACAAATGGCCCTCTCTTGGGCTGCTCACAACATGGCAACTGCCTTCCCCCAAGCAGGAGATCCGAGAGAGAGGGAGGCCCAAGACAGAAACCACAATATCTTTTATAACCTAATCTGGGAGATGACATACCTGCCTTCTGCCTCATTCCACCGGTCACACAGACCAGCCCTGCTACTGCATGTGGGTGTGAATACCAGGAGATGCCATTCTTGGGCCACCTTGGAGGATGGGGCCATCTAGGAAGCCCACTACCACAGCCGCTGACCTTCACTCATCTCCAGGCCTTCAGGAAATGAGAAGATTTCCCCCAAAATAGTACACTTAAATGCCGCTCTGGCCTTTGAATATAATGCAGGAGTGACACCCCTGCCAAAGTGTGAAAGGTGATGGTGGGCCTAGCCCAAGGGCGGCTGGTCTGGGAAAAAGGCAAACCCGCTGGCTGAAATGCTGAGTTGTCCATTAGCCCTTGGTCTAAGATGTGAGAAGAAAGGGATGTGTCCTTGCAGGAAGGATTGGTTCTGCTTTGAGAGACCAAATCGGTGGACACCGTGGCTGGAGAGGAAAAGGGGGAGGGGGGCCGCCAGGAGCCCCTCTGCTGTGGTGAGGAGCGTCAGAGGCCTGGCTGGCACCGAGCTGCTGCCCCTGCTCTCCAGGGAGGGTCACCAGTTAGTGGTCAGCCTCTTGTCCATTTACCCGTCATCCATTTATTGTCCAGTTCTGGATAGGCAATTCTGTGCTGGAGACATGGTGAGGCCCCTGTCCAACCCATCCTCTGCGGACAACGCCTCCCTACAAGGGCCTAGGATGTGCATCCACCAACACAGCTCCCCCAAAGTAGGGATGGGCACTTGGCCCATTGGGGGCTTCTGGAGGTGTGATATCCCAATTGGGGCAACAGTTTGAAACTGGGTGTGGGCTGGGAATAGGGAAGGCGTCACTACCTGAACACACACATCTCCATGGGACTCTAGGCCCACAGTCACCCCACTGCCGCCACCACCACCTTCCACGGCCCGGAAGCTGCTCCCTGGCTCTTATGAGGGTCCATCACTCAAGGTCAAGCACAAATAGCTCCAGAGGCAACAAACACAACGTAACATAACCCCCAGGTCACGGGCCTCCAGCTCCCTGCATGGGGGGACAGCTTGCCCAGACCACAAGCCAGGGAGCAGCCCAGGGGACCAGCCCACGCCCAAGCACCCCAGGCCTGTGCCACTGTTCCCGCAGCCTAGGGGATGCCGGGTGGCCTCTGCTCCAAAGGGCAACACACAGCCACCAGGCCTGGGTGCCGGGCAGAGCTGGAGGGAGGGGCGTTCTTGGCAGCTGCTGAGCAGGCCCCTTGTGTCCTGCAGTGATGGCAGGGTCGACAGGCGGGGCGCAGGCCCAAAAGCCCCCAAGACTGTGGCTCCCACCCCCTGCCTCACAGGCTTGGCTCCTGGTCCCTGGAACCCAGGCCTTGATAGAACAAGGACCAGGGAGGGGGGCCAGCAGGAGCCTCACCTGGACCTCCTTTAGGCCACCCACCCCTCCTGCCATCACAGCTGAGGACCGGGCACTGGTGCCCGAGGCACCCAGGGAGCCCCCTGGCTGGATGTGGGCTGGAGTGGGCTGCGCTGGGGGATGCGGGTGCCCAGGCCACAGGAGAGGAAAGCGCTCGGCCTGACACCCACCTGGAACGGACGTCCGCCCTCCCGGCATCTCTGAGGGAGCCAGGAGGCGCGAGCAGAGGTGACCGTGTGGGGCGCGCCTCAAGCTCCCCCATCCCTCTTCCCCGGAAGCCCCAGGGACAGGCTTTAACTGGAAGTCACAGGGGACAGGCACCCACCGCCACGCCCAGCACAGGAAACGCTCTGAGATGCAAGAATTACTCAGGCCTGCGTTCCCCGCTCCCCCGCCTGGGCTCTGCTCCACCCTCTCTCGGGCCCACCCTCTCTCCCCTCTCCTGGCCTCCCAAACACCCAACACCCCCTCCTGTGGGGGGACAACACGGAAATTCCCACCCCTTTCTCACCTCCGTAATCTACCTCCATTTGGTTTCCTCTGCTCTTCCTGAGCGAGCTCCAGTTAAGAAGGGGGCTAACTAACCAGCTTTCCTCTGCAAAAGTGCCCCCTGCCCCGAGAGGAATCCCACCGCTCCCCGGACTGCAGAAGCTGGTTTTTGTTTTTTTTAAAGAAGCGCATTTTTTTCTTCCTCTGCACGTTCACATGAAAGCTGGTGGAAAGCGGCAGAGCTTTCCGCCAGCAGGAAGGCTCGGCTACCCTAACGGATATTCCCTCCTGGCACCACCACCCCCATCCACGGCCAGGAGGGCAGTCGCCGCCGTCAGGGCACAGGGTCAGCCGTGCCGGCTCCTCCTCCTTCCTCGGTCTCGTTATTTTTCCATGCCATTTTTCCACCCCAATAGGAGAGAATTAGTGAGGCATTCAGGAAAGCTCTCTCCCACAGCTACCTTCCCTAGCCCCAGCCTACCAGGTTCTCTTGTGTGCCCATCCTCAAAATAGCTCCTTTCTCCCAGCACACTAATTTCCATGGAGACCCAGCCATCTCAAAGCCTAGAAGTCCTGCCTGGCAGCAGCATCCGCGCTGCTCCCAGCCCTCAGGCCAACACAAAGAGGCCCTTTATAATGCAAATGTCTGGTCTCACCCCCCACCAGACACCCAGCCCCCTCCACACAAGGTCCTGGTTTGGGATCTCTGCAGCGCAGCAGGGAGCAGCACCTCCAGGTAGGGTTAGGTACAATCAGCCTTCTCTCTCTCTTTTTTCTTTTTTTTAATAGATTGATTTTATTTATTTATTTCTCCCCCGCACCCCATCCCCTTTGTTTGCACTCACTGTTTGCTGATCTTCTTTTTAGGAGGCACTGGGATCCGAACCCGGGATGTCCCACGTGGGAGGGAGGCACCCAATCGCTTGAGCCACCTCCTCTCCCTGCTTGTTGTGTCTTTCATTGTGCTTCTTTGTTGTGTGTCCTGGTTGCATCATCTCCTTGCATCATTTTGTTGCATCAGCTCGCTGTGCCAACCCATCACTTCAGCTCACCGTCTTGCTCTTCATCTTTAGGAGGCACGGGGAACCAAACCCAGGACCTCCCATGTGGTAGGCAGGCACCCAACTGCTTGAGCCACATCTGCTTCCCTTGGCTTTCTCTTTATTTGCTGACTGGGGGCGGCCTCCGCTGGCCAGGTCTCTCTCGGGGCACAGCAGAGCAAAGCACTGGGCTCGCCTGTGATGTTGTACCAGGCACGCAGCTTGTGCTCTTCCCTCACTCGCTCCGCAAACATCACTGGGCCACATGCGTGTCACGGCACGTGCTGGGGCTGGGGGTTGGCAGGTTTATCAGGGGAGGCCACAGGGGCGAGGATCAGACAGTATCCTGGGTGGCGGGGTCAGACAGCCTGGGGTTTGATAGGCTCTTGCTTTATCACGTTACTTAGCTTCTCTGAGGCTCAGTCTCCTTGTCTGTAAAATGGGAAGCAGCAGCCCTTCCAGATGGTGTGTCTGGAGGATTCATGAGGCCGCCCTTCAGGGCCCAGGCTCTGTGCCCGGCCCCTTGCAGGCGGTGTCGAACTGTAGCCCCTTCCCTCGAACTGTAGCCCCTTCCCTCGCTTCCCTTTCTTGGGGGAGGCAAGCCTGCAAGGGAGGGAGCCTCCGAGAACATGCGAGAAAGCAGGAGAGGCTCCTCCCAGATGCTGGGCCTCCCCTGGAAGGAAGTGGTAAAGGCCCCCCAAGGCAGGCAAGAGGCGGGAATAAGTAAACAGGGAGGAAATCAAGGGGCAAGTTGAGGGGGATGAGCAAGGCCTTGAAGACCAGAGCTAGCTGAGTCCTGGGGACTAGCTGAGGCCTGGGGACTAGCTGAGGCCTG
>JAQZBX010024382.1:0-30212 GCA_029593785.1 Cabassous unicinctus
GTACAATCATCTTTGGCTGTGGGTGGTAGAAGTCCTGGCATGGTGACAAGATACACAATTTTGTCAAGCCACTCAGCCTGTAGCTTTAGTCACTCATCTACTCCTACCTAAAATGATTATTGTGAAGATTAATTACATTGGTGAGCATGAAGTTGCTTTGTAGTTACCATATAAGATTATATTATCTCTGCAGTGGAAGGCAGAATAACCAATTGGAATTAGAAACAAATTTAATTTTGAATCCTGTTTCTGCTGCTTATTAGTTGTTATTAAGTTCCTTTTCTGAGTCTTGACTTCTTCATCCACATGTTAAAAATTCATTCAACAAATATTTTGATAGTTTATATAACTAGACACAGTGCTAGGTGTTAGAAAATCATAACAATGATAATAAAACTAATGAACTCAAAAGTTTGTCATGAGGAATAAGTGAATTACCTACAGCATCCAGTATATTGTTTTGTGCATAGAGGGTAGAAATGACTATTATTTTCATAATATATGAAAAATGTTTATATTTCCAGTTAAGATCTTTCCCCCGAAGCTTAGGCTTCTATATCTAAAGGTCTGCTTGTTATCTTTGCTTGGATATATTATACTTATCTTGAATTTAATGTGTCCCAAACAAATCATCAAGTTAAATATTTCCTTGCTATCTTCTTTATCTCAGTAAATAGTAATATCATCTCTTAATTTGCTTAGGCTCCCAATCTTTAATCATCCTTGACCTCTTATTTTCTCTCACACACTATGGCTAACCCAACTAAAATTCCTATTGGCTCCAGAATCTGACCACTTCTTACTTACTCCACTGCTATCACCCAGGTCTAAGTCCACACACATTTCTTGCCTGGATTATTGAATTAGTCATCTAATGTGCCTCCCTGTGGAGTGATGTGCTTCTTGTATATTGTCCAGTGCTTCTCAGTGGCCCATGGATCCCTGGGTATTCCCAAGACCCTTTCAGGAGGTCCATGAAGTCAAAACTAATTTCATTATATGAAGATGTATTGGCATTTTTCACTGTTACTGACATTTGCACTGTTGGTGCAAAAGCATTGTCAGGCAAATTGTTGGTACCTAGTATGAATCAAGGTAGCAACACCAAACTTTACTAGTATTCAATATATTCTTCACGACCAATGCACCAGCTTTACAAACAAACAAACAAAGAAATACATACATGCATACATAAAAAGTAAATTTCACTTAAGAATGTTCTTGATAAAGCAATAAAAATTGTTAGAAATCGACTCTTGAGAAAACAACTTTTTAATATTTTGTTGACAAAACGGGAAGTATGTATAAAGTACTTCTGCTGCATTCTTAATTATGGTGGTTGGAAGGAAGATAGTTTTCCTTGAGGATTCAGGTATCTGTTTTTTTCTCATGAAACACCAATTTACTGGAAAGAACAATTGACAGATAAACTGTAGTTTTTCAAAGTTGGGTATTTGGCAGACATTTTCTTGACAGTGAATGAAATGAGCCTGTCTTTTCATGTTGTCAATGATAAAATCCAAGATGTGTATAGCTCAGTGAACGAAGAGTTTTCCATATGACCAATGTACAATATTACAAAATCATGTGTGGGTAAATCTCCACTCAAAGTACATAATAGACCAATGGATTTTATTGATAAGAGAGTAGGCAAAGTTTATTAACACAGTTTCTGATTCTACATTGCAAGCAATCTTAAGCAACAACTACTTGTTGAGTTTTGCTATAATATCACAGAAGGATACCCAAATATTAATTATCCGAAAAGGTTACTAAAACACTCCTAACTTTCCCAATTACATTCTTCTGTAAGGATGATTTTCTTAATATGTTTGTGGTAGGTTGATTTATGTATACCAACAAACACGTTTTTAATTTTACACCATGTCCTTGAGGGTGTGAACCCTATGAAAATAAGACCTTTTACAAATGTTAGTTTTGGTTTAAGGTGTGGCAAACTGAACAAAGGTGGTCTTAATCCAGATTACTAGAGGTCTTATAAAAAGAAAGCCACAGGCAGATCCTAATAGAGGAGGACAGACTAATGTGTCTAGCCCTCAGCGTTGTTGCAAGTATCTAAGAATCTTGTCCTTCAAGGAGTGAAGCCTGGTGGTCTCCGTGGGCCCTGAGGGGAGGGGGAAGGAGGAAGAGAAGAGATTGAAGAGGGGGCATTTAGGGGCAATGGCATTGTTCTGCATGATCATGCAATGATGGATACAGGCCATGTTTAATTTCATCAAAAAATTATAAAAGTCTATGGTCTAAAATGTAAACCATAATGTAAACCATTGGCCATGGTTGGCAACTATGCTTCAATACTTATGCATCAGTTGTAACAAATGTACAATCCACATGTAAAAAGATTATTAATAGGGAAGGGGGAAAGGGGGGAGATGGAGGAAGCGGGTATATGGGAATCCCCTATATTTTTATGTAACATTTATGTAAATTAAATACCTTTTTTTAAAAAAAAATGTATATATATATATATATATACACACACATATATATATATATAAAGCCACAGGAAGGAGCCAAGAGCCCGAAGTCACCAGAAACCTAAAGAGCAGCAAGAAAGGAGAGGTCATCACCATGTGACGGGAGGCAGAAACCCCAAGGAATGCAGGAAGCCAGTACCAGAAAGCTACAGCCATCTGGGAGAAAGCATGGCTTTGCTGATAACTTGATTTTGGAGCTCATCTAGCCTCAAAACCACGAGCTAATAAAGTCCTGTTGTTTCAGCCAACCCAGTGTATGGTATTTGTCATAACAGAATGGCAGAATGGCAAACTAAGACAATCCTTTAACTGAAATATCATATAGCAGCAACACATTAAATGAGAATCCGGTAGTTTTCTATTAAGTGAGACATAACTGAAATTTTCAAAAGCATAATACAATACTACTCTTCCAACCAATTTTTTTGTTTGAAAATAGACTTATTTTTCATAAGATATGTAATTTATATTAATTTATAATAGATCATTATTTTTATTTAAAATGAATTAATAGATATTAAAATATCAGTAAATATAGTGAGATACAGTAAATATTAATAGGTATAACCCATTTAAACAAACCCCATAGGGTCCTCAAAAATTTTTACATGTAAAAAGTTCTGAGACTAAAACATGGAGAGCTGCTGCAATAGTGTCCCTGAGGTCCTCTGTGTTTGAGCTCACTTTTTCCACATGGCTCCAGACACCCAGCCCTTATTGCTGTTTCTAGAACACACCAAGCTCATCTGGACTTAGAATGTTTGCACTTGGTGTTTCTGTCTTGACCCCTTCCCTCAGATCTTTCTTTCCATTTGTTGGCTATGAAATGTTCTCTAAGGAAGTCCTTTCCTCTTACTTTTCCCTGTGACTTTATCCTCTTCCTTATCCTTCTTGCTTACATTTTCAATTAGGCACTTCTCATTACCTGATAGTATAATTTACATTTACAGTTTTCCAAGTTTATTGTCTGTCTATCCTCCAATTATTATTATCCAATTAAGAGACATTGCCATGTTCACTTTTTCACCTAAGGATCTAGAATATGACAGTTGCATAACAAATGTTTGTTGTAGAAATGATTTAATGGTCTGTGTTAACATTTTAAAGTTAACTGTAGCAGGTTCCCTCATCTCCTGGTTTGCAGCCCAAAATTGGGAACTTCCTTTAAAGGACTTTGTACATGAATATTTTGGGTCAAGTCAGAGAAGGGGTCTTGAGGTCTAGGCTGGCAGGATAGTTCAAGGCCATGGTCTGATGGGATTTCTACTTAACAAAAGATATCTCGAATTACCATAGTCCAAGGGCTTTGATCATAATCTAGTTTAATGGCAAGTTCCCACTAGTAACACACCATTTCATACTTAAATTCTCTTCTATATTGAGGAACTAACTTATATAACTCAGAGCTAAGATATAACAAGTCACAGCAAGTAGATCTCTGCTGTCACTTTTCCTGTGTTCTCTTAATGGATGTTTTCCTTATCAATAATATTTGTGAAAGCCTTCCCTAGATCTCACTTTAATCCTAAAATTATTCTTTTATAAAGATGCAATTACCCCCATTTTGTAAATAAAGGAACCGAGGCTTAGATTATTTAAGTAATGTATACAAGATTCCACAGCTGGTAAAATAAGTGGGAGTATGAAGATTCAAGTTCAAGTCTTCTGATCTCTAGTCCAGTGCTCTTTCAATTTTACTATTATACTTTCTATTATACTATTTTGAGGAACCAGGGCATGTGCAAGGATTCTTTTTTATTCTCTGATTAATTAAATGAACTAGTGCATGTTGATTTAACACTCATGTAATAATTAAGACCTCTAGCAAATACCAGAGGATGTAAATGCAGTCAGAACATTATGAAATACCATTCAAAGAAAACTATTATTTGTATCTGAAAATCCAATTTCAATAGGAGGGAAAAAGAAAGTTATATTATCAAATAAGTAAAGCATGGTGAAAGGCAAATTTTGTGTGAACGTACAGTATGAGATACTATCGTATCAAACTGATGGCCTCTTTTAGAATCTGTTCCAATTAAAGGTAATTGGAAGACTCTTCAAATATCTACTCTGTCTAACCATGAAGAATCTCCTGGAGAGAAAGAATGGCAATTATTTTATCCAAGCAAATAAATACTTATCTCTGTTGCCAAACAGTAAGAAACATAGCAGGCAGGGTAAGGTAAAGAGAAGAAAGCAAGAGAAAATGTCTTTTTGCTGGTTTAAAGAATGCTGAGTGTAATAGTTATTAATTGTAGTAAAAAGGTACTAATTAGACTTGCATTTAATGTTGAAAGCATCAACTTTGTGATTTCTTAAACTCATTTTAAAATTAGAAATGGAAAGCCAAGAAAATGATTTGATTAAAACTCTTTACTTTCAACATTGGTAATTACCACAATAATTTTTTATTGCAGTCTCTTGGAATGTTATTTGTCTATTTAAGTTTATGATGCCTGTCACTGATATACCTAAGTGCCAGAAGATGATATGGTAATACACTTATCATTAGTGTTTACTGATGTGTGAATTAAACATTGCTATAAAAGATGCTTCTCAAAGTCATGTAAATGTTAATTAAATTGCTAAGTATAAAAACACTTCTTTTGAGCAAATTTTAATTTAAGCAGTTAGAATAAATATGCTACACGTCAGGATAATCTGGTTCATGTGTTTGCCGGTAGAGGAAAATTTACTGTGGAAGGCTGTCTCTTAGAGTCATCACATAGGTGTCTGTTTTTCTAATGAATTATTTTGACAGACTTTGAATGTAATAAGATAATATTAAGAGATTATTTTCAGAAAGATAACATAAGTCAACAGGGTGATGAGGCTGCAAAAAATGCTAGTACAATTTTCAACTGTTTTAAATTTATGGGTTAAAGAAAGAGAGGTGTACTTCATATTAGTAGAAGCCTGAATGGGGTATTATCTTCATTATACAAGGGATGTGGCTTCAGGGAGGGGGTGGAAGGAGAATAAACAGCATGGGGAGAAGACTTAAAACCATGATAATGAAGCCAGTTTTGAAAGTTATGGGGATGTTTAGTTTAGAGAGACAAAAGACACGTGTAGATGTATTTGCTCCCTTTACAACTTTTTTGCATGTCTGTGAGAAAGAGGATTGGTTAGCTGGTAGTGTCCTTGTTGTACTGGTTAGAAAATATTTTGAATTTCACCACTGCCACTGTTTACTAATTAATAGCATCCCAAAGTGTGTCAAAAGCCACTATAATGGGTGAGTTTGTTTTTTTTTAACAGAACTACTAAAAGATCCTTCTGTTAAAAGGATTCAGTCACCACAAAAAGTAGTGGGGATTATAAATAATATATATGGCATGCTTTTCTGGACACATTCATATTCAAAGCCCAGGAGCTGAATGGGAGCACTATTCATTTATAACTGACAGTCATGTAAGGAATCATGTGTTAAAATCTAAATTGGTGCTGTTTTTTCAACTTATTTAAGGGATGTGTGTGTGTGTGTGTGTGTGTGTGTGTGTGTGTGTGTGTGTCCAGCTGTTTGACTTACTTTCCCCTTAATTCAACTCTGGGTAGATGGCCAGCTTGTTGGAAAGGAACATAATAAAATCAAATGGAGTTTAAATGTTTGGGGTAGAAGACTCACATTAATTCCAACCCTAAAATATTTTCATAGAAAATCAAAAGAAAACTTGGTATTCAGGGCTATGCAAAAAAAATCTTGATTGAAACTATTCAGTTAACCAACTGGTCTATCTTTGTATATGTCTTGAAATCATTAAACAATGGTTACAGCTGTAGACCAATGACCAGAAAAACAGGCAATAAAGTTCACGTGTTGTTCTTCCTGTTTATACTGTTTATCAAAAGATTAGAATTAATTCTTAATCATAGAATATTCCATATGAAAAGACTTGCATTTTTGACTTTTCAGAATGAAATTTTAAAAATTCTGAAGTTGGCTATCCGGGGTGGAGAACCAACAGCTCTTTTCACTTGTGGTTACGAATGACTTCTAATTAAGAGAGAGGCAGCTGAAGAAACTGTGTGAGTGTAAACAGAAGGTGGCTTGTGAGTTTGCAGTTTGGGTTTTCCTGCTCTTGCCTCTATTCAGCATTCTAGTTTTAAACATTTAACCATGAAAGCAGTGTTTTTTGTTTTTCCCCAATTACTCTTTATAAAATATTCCAACCAAATTCATGAAAAAAAATAGGTTTAGGTTTTTTTTTGTCTATTACTGACCATGGATCTGCTGTGGTTTACTCCTGCTTTTTGCCCACTTGATATAAGAACTGACCTACAATTGAGATTGCCCTTTGCCTTCACTTCATTAATGCAAAGATTTAACTATTTTAGCTGCTCAGTGTAATTCTGATTGAGAACTTGGTCATGGCCCATACCAGTTATCCAGGAAATGAAAAATCAAGTTTGTGACTTAGGCCTATTTACTCTTCACTATGACATTAAAAGTAAGTTTGAAAACTATAAAATATTGGGCAAATATTTATAAAGGGAACTTCACCTATATGAAGAACACTATGAAGTCTATTGAAGGCCAATCTGAAAGTTATGACTTGCTCTTAGAAGATACAGTAAATAAAACATCAAATCATTATATACATTTAACACAATTGCAACTAGAATTTCAATGGAGTTTTATAATTTTAAAAATAAATTGTATAAAGTGATCCTAATGAAATGACTTCAATATAAAAGAATGAACCACAAAGAGTAGCTGTTTTACTTTCCTAGGCTGCCCCAGCAAAGAGCAGGGAATGGGTTGGCTTAAACAATGGAAATTTATTAGCTTATGGTTTTGAGGCTAAAAGAAAATTGAAAGCAAAGCATTACCCCAAAGACTGTGGTGTTCTGGGCTGGCTGCTGGTGATCTTTGACTCTTAGTTTGTCACATGGCAAGGCACATGACGGCATCTCTTGGTCTCTCCCTTCTCTTCTGGGTTGTGTTGATTTCAGCTTCTGGTTGCTTCTTCTGTGGCTTTCTCTCTCTCTCTGTCTGTCTGAATTTTATTGTGCTTACAAGGGACTCCAATAATAGGATTAGGATCCATCCTGACTGAAGTGGGCTACACCTTCTTAACCGAAGAAACCTCATCAAAAGTCCTACTTAGAATGGGTTTACACCTACAGAAATAGATTAAATCTAAGAACATGTTTTCTGGGGTACATACAGCTTCAAACTATCACAGTAGCTAAAAAGTTTGGGAAAAATGGACAGTGGGAATAAATTAGTCTTAATAAATACTAAAATACATTATAAATCCATTACTAACAGGTAATATGGTATTCATATAGTACCAGAAATATTTATCAGAAGAATAAAATAGAGAGCTCAAGTTGGTACCTAAAAGAATTTAAAATATGGCATGGGAATATTTCAGTTCTTTGCAGAGACGTGTAATTTAATACATAGTGTTAGCACACTGCCTATTCAATTAATACTTCTAACAGTGGTTACCTTGGTGGTGATGTGATGATTTGTAGAAAGGGGAGAAGGGTAAAGGGAGACAAAAGAAATGAAGACATAAGGAAGCCAACAAAATAAACATATAAAAGTGGTTCACAATAAAAATACCCTGCATGATATCAAAGTGTGTGTTTGTGTGTGTGTGTGTGTGTATGGATGTGCATAAAGATAATCATGAGGGGATGGCCACTAAGATGTTAATGGTGGTTGTTGCAGTGCGGTGGGATTTCTAATGATTTTTGCTTCCTTCATTACATGCTTTTCTGTATTGACTAAATTTTCTTTACAAAAATCATTTATAATTATATAACCAAAATAACAACCAATGTAGTTTTTCTGACTGGAGAGCAAGCAGACCCGAAACATAGGAAGAGGAAAGGGGAGAGAGATTTTACACATACACAAAAAGATACTAAGTGATTATGTAACACTGAAACTTAATAGTTTTATATTCTTAAAAAATTATTGACATATTAATAAAAATCACAGTTTGATATAGAGTAGGAAGCTTTTGCTTGCTTTCTTTTACTTTTTGCAGCATTTGTAGAGAAAGAAGAATAAGGGTCTGACTAAATGAGGAACATAATTTTTGCTGCCTCTATAGATTATGGTTGTTTTGTACTATGTCAATTTAGCTAAGAGTGGCTTATGTTTCTCACTGTTCCCTTCTTTGTATGATCTTTGGCCAGAGTTGCCACAAGAGAAATAGAAATAAGATTTTGGGGTAAAAGTGAAGTAGCAGACATTAAACTCTGAAGGTTGCCGTTCGTTAGAAGCAGGGAGAAACAGAAGCAGAAGTGTGGGTGGCTCTCACGGTGTGGTTTGCTCTCCCCAGCCATGTCCCTTCTTGCTGACTGCCAGCCCCTCTGAACAACAGCAGCTTCAGGCCCACCATCAAATGCTTCACTGTCACCTCCCCAGAGTAGGCATCCCAAAGAACAAACAAATGTCCACAGATTTTGGCGCCATCCCCCTTTGTGGGATGTGCCTGGATTTGTCCATCCACACCAGAGCTGGCTAACGCCTTCTCTCTGGTCTTTTGGGGTCTTTAATTCCACAGCTTCTCCCATGATTGTGTAAAGTTTAATTCCTATAATAAAGTCCATATTCCATGTTTTTCATAGTGGTTCTGCTTTCCTGACTGAATCCAAACTGATACAGAATTTGGGTCTGGAAATGGCATACTGCCATAACAAAAACCTGAAAGATAAGGCATTGGCTTTGAGACTAGAGGGCAGGAGGAAGTTAGAAGGTATAATAAATAAAATAAAATAAAATAAAATAAATAGATAAAATAAAATATATCAAAGAAAAGAAAAGATAGTGTAAGCTGGAAGAGCCTTGACAAGACCGTTATTAAGAGCTTGAAGAACAGTGAGAAAAGTATTATTGAAGGCTTGAGATAAAGGGGATCCTTGGTTATGTAATAGTGGAAAGCAGCACTATCACCTGTCTTAATGTGGGAAATAGAAAGTTTACCTAATGAATTTATAGAACTGGATAGAGAGATTTATGGGCAGAATATATATTTTGTCAAATAGTTTATTTTTTTAGTGCCTGTGATTAAAAAATGAGAAGAGAGATTTGAAATCAAGAAGGAACCATTTTAATCAAAATTTAGAGAAAACATAGAAGAGGCAGGACTTTCTGTGTTCAAAAACAAAACCGTTTCTGATCTTCAGTCTCTCTCAACAAAAGTTTCTCAAAGTCACCAATGAATTCAGGGCTACCAAAAAAACATGAGCTCAAGAAAAAGACCTCAAGTGTTACTGTAAGACCCTTGTTGTGACTGAGAAAGATTTAAGGGTTAATAGAGCTTCCAAGAGTATTAAAGTATACCCTTTCTACTAGGCAATAGGGCCCCTAGGAATTTTAATGGCATGACTCTTAATTCTTTTCAACTAGACAAAAAGGCCTCCAGGTATATTAGGGTTGTGGTCCCACAGGACCTTGATGCTTAAGCCAACTCTTTCAGAAAGAAATTGGGATGGGACTTTTGTTGGCCAAAGTGTTTTTAAAGGAATTATATAAGCTTGGACTAAGGATATAGTAATTTTTGCACCTTTAATATGGAAATATGGAGGAAGCAAGTTGAAAGAAACTACTTAGTTACAAGAAGAGCTATTATCAGGGAGAGAGAAGGATGACTTAGAGAGCAGAACCAAGATATCTGAGGGAGCAGCCAAGAGCTCTAGAGAACCACTCCTGAAGAAGGACTGTGCCATAATCGAGGAACTGGCAAACTGTACCCAGATGGTTTTCAGAACTGCTGTGCACCTGCATGTGCCTCCTATTCTGTCACTTTGTGAAAGGAAGCATCTATTTCTATATCCTATACCTGTCTCACCATTGTGTGGAGTGTGTCTATGACAGATAACTTGTCTTTCTGGTGAAGAGGTTTTTAGGTTCATAGGAACCTCATTTGAGGGGCTGAACCTGATGAATCACAGCATATTTGCATCTGGACCTGATTTAAATGGCAAGATTCTGGGCCACCAGACTGAGCTCAATGCCATAGTGGGATAAGAATGTTGGAAGTCTTGAAAAGAGGGTAAGTGGGAGGGGAATGTATTTTGGTGGCCACAGGGCAGACTGTAATAGACAGTAAAAGATTACTCCACCAATTCTGGCCCTACTTGTATATATTTTCTCCTACTCATATCAAGAGGTAGAGATTAATTTCCCTCTCTTTGAGTGTCATTCTTGAGCAGGGACCATGCTCATCTTCTCTGTATCATTCCAATTTTAGTATTTGTGCTGCCAAAGAAAGCACTAATTTCCTTCCCTTTGAATCAGGGCTGACTTTAGTGATTTGCTTGACCAATAGAAGGTGATGAAAGTGATGTTATGGAACTTCTGAGTCTAGGTGATAAGAAACATTACAGCTTCTGCTTTGTTCTCTTGCAGTGCTTACTTGAGAGGCACTTTTTTTCTTGCAAACTAGCTGCTGCTGTGAGAAGCCCAGATTACAAGGAGAGACCACTTGAAGGCACTTCAGTTGAGTGCTCTAAGGCCAACAGCCAATATCAACTGCCATTTTGGATGAGCAGCCCAGTAGAGCTTCAGGTATTCCATGAGAGACCCCAAGCAAAAACCACCCAGTAGAACCCAGTCAATACAAAGAACCAAGACAGACTACACTAGTTTCTTAAGCACTATGTTTTGGGACAGTTTGTTATACAGCAATAATTAACCAAAACAATAATCATTTTTCACACCTTGTGCACTCTTTTCCCTCCACATGTAATACTTTACTTTTTCACATTTTTAGCATCCCACAAACTAATCTTTCTTCTAGATTTCCTTGAAAACTCCAAATAAATTCAGTCTTTTATTTCTTGGGTAATCTCACTTGTTTCTGACTCTCTCCTCTGCATTCGATATATAATTTGTCTCATATTAATTTGCACTTAATTACATTTTGTTTTTTTATAAGTCCTTGATTCATTCTCAAGTGGTTTATACTCTGTATTTGCCATTCAGTTGTAAATTTCTCAAGACAGATTCAACCTTCCCTAATATTCCCACAAAACACAGCTCCTAGCTTGTACTGATCACTCAATAATTTTAACTACATAAACCTCTTCTAGAGGACTTTTAGAATGGGATGATGAGCTTTTACACTCTCTGTTCTCCTAGCACCCTTACTGAACTTGCTTAGTATCACCAACTGAAACTTTCTGTTCTATACCAGATTAATGATTTAGAAATCTGGAGACTCTTGATTTATCTTGAGTTGCCATTAGGCTGTTTTCTTATTTTTCCCTAATCCTGCCTTGACTTGGCCTATCTAATTGTTTCCCTCATTCCCCAGCCCTGGATCCTGGTAGTTTTGTTTGACATGTCAAGCCCTTTCCTGCTTTAAGACCTTTATCTTTGGGGCTCTCTCAGCTGAATTTCTCTGCCCTTGCTCCTTCATATCCTCATTGTCTCAGCACAAATGTCACATTCTCAGAGAACTTTCCTTGACCTCCAAAGGAGCTTCAAACTCCACCAATGTCACTAAACCATTATTTGACTTTATTTTCTTGATAGCATTCATCATTACCTGGAATGATCATCCTCATTTATTTATTAATCTTGTCTGTAGTCCTCTCCTACTAGCATGTGAGCATCAAGAAAGAAGAAATGTTTTCTTGTTGTTCTGATTATTTGCATGTCCCTGGGGCATAGCAGAGTGTTGGACACATAGGAGGAACTCAATAAATAATGGTTGAATCAATGATTGAACTTTCATATTCCTTTCCACTCATTCACCAGTATAAGATAGGACCTGGGGAAACTGCTCAACCCAGGAAGTCTTGATTCTACTTCAGTGCACATTTGGAATTGAGTGACATGGTTCCAGGACAAGTCTAGCCAGGGACAGCAGTAACATTGGAGAAGGAACACACTTAAAAAGTTTGAAAGAGTCTATGACTCATTCTGCTGAGATTAAATTTAAAATACTGGACTATTAGATTTATTATTAATATTTTGTACTTAAAATCAGTGCTTATGTTTCAACAAGCCAGAAATGGGATGACCATCAAAAATAAAACTTTTTATTTTAAGTTATTTTTATTGCTTTGCCAATTGGAATAAGATTATTAAACTTTTGAAGGCCAGTGCTTTCATTAGCTTGAACAATGGGCAGGATATGATATTTTCTTTCCTCTCACTAAAATATAAATAGCAGCTTAAACAGTGTAATCAGTTATTAATCTTAACTTATCTGGTGTCATATAGGTACATTTCTTTCAGTGTGTATAAGATTCCACAATCTAGAATAAGCCCATGGTTTTCAAAGCTCTATAAAGAGTGTTACCTATATAATATTAATAAAATTTTCATTCTTTAAAAATATATAAGGTTGAGACTTCTAGAGCTCACCCACATCCTGTTTGCTCATTGCAGGAACATAGGAAGATAACGTTTTCTCCCCAATTTACAGTTAGGGGGAGTCATGTAACTGGCTCTGCCTAATGGGCTATGAGCACAAGTGACATATAATTTAGTCATTTAATCACTGGTGCGGGGCCCTGCAGCTCTCTCTTCCCCTTTACGGTATCTCAGGAGGATGCATGTTTCCAGATGGTGCAGCTATAAGATGGCAGAGACTCCATAAGCTAGGCTCCCTGAGTAACTCTCTGATGGCCTGTGTGGAATATGCAATGTGGGTCCCTGAGGTACTGTGTTCCTAAATGACTATCTGTAGACCTGTGCGGGGCATGTAGTGTGAGAGACAAATTATTGTGTTTGGCCACAGAGATTTTGTGGTTGGTTGTTACTGTATTGTCATCAGTCCTAAATGAGTAATATAGTTGAGAAATGGGAAGTGGGGTTTATTTTTATTAGCTCATCTTTATATTCCCAGGAGAAGATATTTATACCATTTTAAGGAATCACTTTAAACTGTCCTGCAAATTATTTTTTTAAGAATAAAGAAATTTGCACAACATGTATCTGAATTTGATGGAGGGGAATACTGTGTGTGTTCCTGTTTTTTTTTGAGAGTAGGGAAGGGAAAATCATGGGCTGGGTACTCTGCTTATAGTGTTATAGGTACCTTGGTCATATGTGGAAGCAGAGGGAAAAGCTCTAGTTGTTCTATGGTTTTAATTCACAAAACATCTTTTATTTTTACTTCAAAGCAGCTTCAGCTACTATCACTTAAGATATTTTTTTGGCTTTCATTTTGCTATGGAAATCAGCACTTTTATTACCACAAATTATTCCTGTTTGCTAATTCCAAAGATGTCCAAAAGCAAGAACTGCCTCCTTTGGAAGACAATAGTAAATCAGTGGGTAGATAGGACTATATATCACATTAAACACAGGGAATTCACCCCAAAATCATTACACTAAAAAGCGACAATTTTGATTGATTAAAATGGTATAGGCTGGATAGTGTTAAATCACTGTGAGTGATATGACATTATAATTTTACATACCATATTTCTGCCAAGACAATGAAGGTAAAAGGCATCGTCATCAGATGATAACAGACAATAAGAAGAACCCTGATGTTAGATTTATTACCTGGTGTAGATTTATAAAGAAGTAATTCTTGTCCTGTTCCACTTATCAAATGACTGTAAATTCAGTGATGATGTAAAATTCTAAGGCAGAGCCACTTATAGGTTTGACAAAGTACCAGCTATAAAGTATTTATTGTTCTCAGTGGTTTTGCCTTACACACTTAAATATTTATCAGAGGCATAAGCCCCTCTGATAAATGTTTTTGATCTTTACTCGATTTTTTTACGTTTAGATTTTTCATCAGAAACCACTTAGATATTTTTATTATGTTAATAATTTTGAGTGCATAATTTGAAAAGACAATAAGTAGGTTATTTTTAAATTATTTTTCCTTTTAACTTCTGATTTTAGTGTGAAATATTTGAGGTAGTATTCTTAGTATAAACATGAGGAAGCCATTATTTCACTATTGCTCTAGAAGAAGCCCAGCCAAATTTTCTGAATTTGATCCTTATCAGTATACCAGATGAGTTTAAAGTTAGTGATGGTCTAGGTACACTCTGAGAAAATTCATGGTGTCCTTCAGTACATTAGTGATAATTTTAATGCCACGCATCTCCATATCCTGTGTCTGAAGAACAGAGGAGTTCCTTACCCATGGGGGCAGGAAAGCTCATGCTTTCTCCCACAGCAATTGGTCCAAGGGTTAGCATCTGCATCAGAGGAAGTTCACTACAGGCTGGCCATGTGAAAATCCTGGCAGACAGATGTTCTATACAGGAAAGAGGATAATGGACCTGGTTAGATCTACTTATTAAGACATTCAAATATGAGACGCACAGATAGTAAAGCACTTGGAAGCAGAGACAATTACAGAAAGAAGGGAATTAGTAGACTTCATAAATTTGCCAAAGACATCATATGCAAAAGTCAAAGGTTGAAGGAAGAAGGGCAGAGTTATTAAGCAGTGGTAAGAGAGGGAAAAGCTATAGAAAGTGAAGTAGAAGGTAGTAGAATCATTGGGATATTTTAAATCTGCTGCTAAGGAGGACTAAAAGTGAATTAGGATTTTCTGTATATAAGATGTGTCATCTGCAAATAGGAAAAGTTTTACTTTTTTCCAATTTGGATCTCTTTTATTTCTTTTTCTTGCCTAATTGCTCTGGCAAGAACTTCCAGTACAATGTTGAATAACAATGCTCTACCAGGATAACATAGACTGTGATATTATGGCCACAAATGTGCCTTAGGTATCTGTTTCCTCCTCTTTTGGTCCTGGTACAAAGTGGGTATTCAATAAATGCTTTTTGAATGAGGGTGTAGTAGCAAATCTTATGGCATTTGATAGTTTAGATTTGCTTACAGAGCTGGCTAATTCTAAGTAGTTAAAAGAAGGTATATGGTAAAAAAAATGAAATGATCAGATTATCTTATTTAAGCCTCCCCAATCCATTTTGGTAACACTTTCTCTTCTGCATACCACACATACATACACACACACTCATTCACACACTCAAGTATAGGAGCTATTAATCTCACTTCAATAGAAATATAAGCTTATTAAAGAGGTTTTATATATTCATCAAAATTGTTCCTGGAAAATTCATTGGACAAGGTTGGCATTTGGGGTTCATAAGTTGCAAGGACAATGGGGAAATGACAGTATCCAACTAATTTACAGTTAAATCTCCACACTTACTTAACTTCATAGGCTCAAAATGAAAAAGGCTTCATGTTCTGGAACATTTTGTAATTCAAGGATAAGGAAGGTTAGTATGAAGCTAAGTTCTCTGACCCGCTAATAATTTACACGGAGCTCTCAGTATCAGTTTCATTTTTCTGAATATCAAAGGCTAAAGGTTGTTTTGAATAAATCAAAACTTAAAAGGAATCTCTGGGAAATATTAGAGATCTGTTGAACAGACTGTTTCATAGAAGAACAAGTATTTGATTTCAGGAATGTTTCTTCAGTTTTAGACATCTCTGTAAAAGAACAATAGTAAGAGCTATCAAAGTCACATCTGCCAATCAATTTTAACTTTCAGTTTTATTTTTCCTTTGAGAAAATCCTTCAAAGTCAGAATAAATAATTGTCCAAAATAGCATACAGTGGAAAGAATGTGCTAGTTCTAATCTTCAACTGAGTTTTTTCCTAGGGATTATGACAAAGCAATAGTTTGGGGCTAATTCCGAAATATGGTCTGTATTGGAGAGTTGGGGTCCTTTTGCTGAAAACGTCAGTTTCCTATTCTAACTTTCCTATAAAAGGACTTCTGAGATTGTGATGATTAATGAGAAATTATTAGGGAATTGTACTTAGGAAAGAGAGGAAGTCCAGCAACTTCCTACTGCTCAGATATGTTTGAGGAATGGAAGTAGTGCTTCAAGTCAGGGGCATATGCAAGGGAAAATTTGACCATTCATGAAATTACTTTTTCCATTGTGCCAGAGGGAGTTGTTTGCATTCTGTAAGACACAGCTGTTTTTCTCGAAATGCTGACCAAAATAAATCCTAAAGAAAACAAAGTCAAGAAAAGTTTGGAGTCCATACTCGTGTGAAATGAAAGAAACAACAATAAAGATTTGAGGAAGATCTTGTAAACAGGTGAGTTTCATATTATGTGCTGAACACAATAATATTTCCCATGTTGAGCTGTATCTGCTGAATGGGATCTTAGCATTGTCCTTCAAATGACTCAGTATTGCTAGCATTTGCAAGAAAGGCATATGCACTTTCAAGGAGGGAAAAAAGATCATCTTAATATTCTCATAATTCTTTATGAGCCAGACCTTTGTCTTATAAATTAGTTCTGAAGGACTCATAAGACACTGGCTACCCTAACTTCATAGAAGTCAAAATTAAAAAAAAAATTTTTTTTTCTGGTCTAATACATTTTCATTCTATATTAGATAAGCAAATTTTCACTCTGCTTGACCTAGGGTTGCTCTTGAGCCCTGAAAGACCCACTAATAAGGTATTATTTAGAGCACTTATTATGCCATAAAGCTCCTTGAATGGGTGTTGGTTCTGTTATAGACCTACTGGTCCATCAAGCAACACTGCAAGGACAAATAGCATTGGCGAATATTGAAATTCTTACTCAAAACTTGTTCTTTTATCTCATGGCTACTTAATCATGGATGTTTGATATCCATTAATTGTTGCTTTTTAAAATTGAGTTTGTTTAGAAGCTTCATTTTTGCTATTTGCTTTGTCACCAATCTACTCTATCCCTCTACCCATCCATCAACCCATCCTATATTTTTTGATGGGTTTCAAAATTAGTTGCAGAATCCAGTCAGTACTTTTCACCCCTAAGCACTTCAACATAGTGAACACTGGAATTCAGTATTTGCTTATGGTTTTTTTTTGAGGTAAAATTAATCTACAACAAAATTCTCAGTTCTTAAGTGTACCATTTGATGAGTCTGCCAAATGCATTCGCCTGTCTAACCCAAACCTCTCTCCATCACCCAGAAAGTTCCCTGTGCCAATCCCTGCTCCCAAGCCACCGCTCTGAATTTTTACACCACCACAGATTAGTTTTGGTATTATAGAATTTCATATAAATGAAATCATTCATATGTCCAATTTTTGTAAGATTTTCACTCAGCACAGTGCTTTTGAGACTCATATCTTTTTTTTTCCCCTGAGTAGTAACACATTACATGTAATGACTAAAATGTGTTTATCCATTTACTGTTGATGGGCACCTAGGCTGTTTCCAGTTTTTGGGTATTATAAATAAAGTCACTACAAGTCTGTGTGGGCATAGGTTTCATTTCTCGAGTGTATTCTTTACAGGGTCGAGGTATGTTTAGTTTTATAAACTTTTTCTTAGGCTATTGTATCATTTTACATTCCCACCCTTACCTGGTTTTAATCCTTTAACTCTTGTAGGCCATGTTGTACTTCTCTGGAGGAAGGGCATGACATAAGTATAGGAATATGTCATAATCATAACAAACTGAGGCTGTCCTAGCAGTGGGAGGAGGAAGCAACTGTTTTGAATTAATTAATTCAGAACCCTCAGAGTATTACTGTATTTACTTCAAGATAGTTAGAGAATATGGCTAAATCCTACTGTGCCACAGTTGACAGAATAAAATCTATCCTACACAAAATGTATTACAAGAGCCTAAATATACCATGGTGTAATGATGTCTGTGTCTTCATGAAATCTTTAATCCTCATTGAAGGCATTGGTGGCTACAAGTACAGAAAATATGTATACATTTTATACATATAAATTAGATTTCCACCACTTTCCATATTCTTGTCTTCCACTATAAACAGTATAAACAAAACCCTGACTCATGCATTTGTCAGTTTTCTTAACTATAGCAAAGGTTTTAGTCATGGCAAAATATAATCTCTCTCTTTTTTTAAAGAGAAAAAATCCTTCCTAAAAATGGTGACACAGCCATGAAGTTCTTACAAATTAGAACATACAATGCATTTTCTTATTTATTTTTATAAAGAAATACCATAATAATAATTGGGATTTTCAAGATGTATGATTTTAATGACCTTTCTATGCTTATTCAGTTATTCCCCCTCCTCCTCCCCCATCCCCCGCTTTTCCCTTGACTTTTTATTACAAGATTCTTTTCCATCAGGGCTGTTCTAAAGGAGCTCAAATTATTTTTACTTAGAGGGTCATATCACATGGGTACTGGCTTTTAAATTATGGACTCTGAAATCTGATTGATGGTGAAAATCGTCTCCAGCCAGGGTGCAACTGGAATTCACTCAGAATTCCATTTGCTGAAGGAGGGGAGTCAGGCAGGCAGCACAGAAACTCTCCACTTCCAACAACACTCAGTCAGCAGAAGCTCATTTTAATCTGCTTTATTTGTTTAATTTTCTGAACAATAATTCATTTTAAAAAAAGACTTCAAAGTTAAATAAGCTTGAGCCTCACTGCTACTGAGTATTATAACTTCATTTTCAAAAAGAAAAGCTCTTTTTCAGAGATTTTAGCCAGTCCTGAGATTATGGAATTCGACATTTTTAAAGACTCATCAAAGCACATGTGTTTGTGGACTGTCTCAACAGGGATAGTGTCTTGTGCTGGTAGAATATACAGCCCCTATTCATGGAGATTTTTCAAGGGTCCCCTATTTGTGGCTTTTCTCATGTCTGAAATTATTATTCCTGATGCCACATCCTAAGATGGTAAGTAAAACATTTGGAATTTTAACTGTATTTAACACTATGTTATATTAGTGATACAGACTTGTTAACACTAATATGTTACTTTCCAGTAGGTGTTTTGATAGACTACCACAAACAGTGGCTCAATGCAGCACAAAATTATCTTACTCCTCTGCAGGTCAGAAACCTGACATGAGTGTCACTGGGCTAAAATCCAGGTATTGGCAGGGCTGCATTCCCTTCTGGATGTTCCAGGGGAGAATCATTTCCTTTCTCTTTTCAGCTTTGGGAGGATGCTCACACTCTTTGGTTCATCTTCAAAGCCAGTGTGGCAGTTTGAGACTATTTATGAATTCCAAAAAGACCTCTGGGCTTGGTCCCGTTTGATTGTATTAGATTTACCTGAGATGTCTTTGATTAAATTACCTGTTAAGTTAGGATTTTGATTCAACCACATCAGTAGAGCGTGACTCTGCCTGGATAGAAACAGTCATTCAAGAAGACAGACAGAAGAAGATACAGGAGAAAAGAGAAAGATCTCCATAGATGCCAGAGGAGAGAACTTTGCCATGACACAGGAGAGGAGAGAACTTTGATCCTGTGGCCCCGGGAAGAGAGACGAGCCCTATGCCAGCCTACAGCTGAGGTCAGAAGCAGCTTGGCCCACAGAGCCTTAAGAAGAAGAAGAAGGAGAGACCAGGCACAGAATGCCCACTATCTAGCTTTAACATGAGGCAACAGATTTGTGTAAGAAAATACCTCTTATGTTGCCTTGAGTTGGACTCTTTAGGGCCTCGTAACTGTAAACTTCTATCCCAAATCAATACCCTTTATAAAAGCCAGCAGATTTCTGGTTCTTTGCATCAGCAGCCCTTTGGCTGACTAACACAGCCAGCAACGACGAATGGAGTCCTTCTCCCATTGCACCACTCCAACCTCTTCTTTTGCCTCCTTATTCCACTTTTGAGGACACTTCTGATTACATTGATCCCACCTGGATGAACCAGGATAATGTCCCTATTTTAAGGCTGGCTCATTAGCAAACCTAATCTGATCCTGAGCCCAACTTAATTCCTCTTTGTCACTTATATGGCATATTCACAGGCTCTGGGCAGTACCACGTGGAAGACCATTATTCTGCCTATTACAGTTGATTTTATTTACTAGTTTAATTGGATTATCATAAACCAATACTGTTTTTTTATGACCAAAGTTATTTGCTGCGTTTTTGCTATCTCATTCAAAACAGGTATCATTTTGGATAGCTCTTACTCGGACATAAATCTCCGTGGTTCTGCCCATTGCTTTGGTTGTACTCTTGAAAGCAGAAATGTCAAATCCTAGATCTGCCACCCCCCAGGGCCTCATCTAGTACATCCTGGGTAATTTGCAAAAGTGAGCCCCCTTCTGGGGGAAGCAATTAGAAAGTGCTGCTAGGGCATAGTTTGGTTAGAAATTAAAGGATGCATTTGAGCACCACCTCAGCAGGTACAACCTACACACAGCAGCCCTCTTGCTCTCACAATTTCTACAGAGTTCCATGCTTCCAGCTTCTGCCTTAAGTATTTATTTGCTCCATACTCTGAGCTGCCCAAACGGTGATGTGTGTCTTATGAAGCCTTCCTGGGCTTAGCTTAGTGTTGAGCAGAGAGTAAATGCTCTGGAACTTGCTTGGCTGTGACCAGTGAGTGGCAGTATACAACCATTCTCTCTTTAGACAAGATTTAGTGTTTTTCCATAAAAGCTTACAGGGTTTTGAGCTGTTTAGGATGATTCATTAAGATTTGGAATGCCGGCAATCTTACTTTATAGTGAGTCCAAAAATCAGATTCAGCTTCTATATATTTCTCCTCACAGGCCAAATCGAGGGTGAATGCTCTGCAATCTGAATAGTCCCAAGGAATAAGTTACCAGAGACCCTTGACAGATGTGGCCAGGCACCCATAGAGGAATATTTTCTCAGTAACCCCATTAACGCTGAGCTTCAGATTCCTTGGAGAAAGGAGGGTGAGGTGTCTGACATTTTATTAAGATATATTTTTCTTGAATGGGTCCACTCAAAATAGGATTTCCCTCCTATTAGCTTTATTAAGTTTCCTGGGCATTTTGGGGGAAGAATTCTAGATGTCTTGCAGTAATTTTCTTATTTCACAGCCTCTACTAAAATCCAAAATATTATGGAACCATTGGAGGCACACTATGTCTAAAAGGGAGTATTAAAAGTACATAGAGGAATTTGGACAGAAGTTTCAGGACCCTGATTACAAACTTCATCTGGTTCCCAACTTTCCTTAGGGCTATTTTTAAAAGAAACATTGTGATGGATTTATAGCAGTTCTTCAGGTGTCTTGGACCAGATAAAATCGGTCATGTTATTAAACATTCTTCTATTTGTCATGGGAAAAATGTTAACTCTCTATGTAGGAGTATTTGTTTTGTTGGTATTTAAGATCTTAATGGTTAGACAATCAAAATAATTCAGGAAAAAGTTATTTTTTTTGGCGATAAAGTCATCCAAGAACCTTTAATGATGGGTTCCTAAAGAATTCCTCAAGATTCTTTTGGTTGCATGTGACAGAAATCCAACTCAAATTACCTTGAGCAGAAAGGAAATGTGATGGCTCCTACAGCTGGAATAACTCACCTTCCTGAAGGAATTGCTGGAGAATCCAGGAGCTCAGATATTAGAAGGTGTCACAGTACCTCTGGACTCTCTATCTAGCTTTTCTCTCTGCAGCTCTCGGATTGTTTCTTCTGCATACTATCCCCTTCCAAACGATGGAAAAAGTGCCTGCTGGTAGCCCCGCAGGCGGAGTCCTATCTTCTAGATTTAGCAATCCAAGGAGAGAGAGAGTGCCTTTCTGCCAGTCCAGTTCCAAGGAAGGATTCTGGTATTGCTTAAGTCCTGAGCCCAAGGGCTTGGAAGACAATCTTTTGCAGGGAAATGGGATTCCATGATTTGACTGGCCTGGGACACATTTGCATAAACCTGTTACTGACCTGTTGCTAGGGGGAGCCCTGAGAGGGAGGTTCTTGTAACCCAGAGGATCTGGGATTAGGATGGAGGCATGTGAGGCAGGGCCAAATAAGTGCAGTATCAGAAACCGTCTTGATTTAAAATTTTGATATTTTGTTCAAATATCTTGGGTGGGGCCAGGGGGAGGCAAACAGAAAATATAAGTGATCTGCTGGGGCTTAAAGGAACTGATTTGACTCTCTTCCCCTGCCTGAGTTCAATTCAGAGATAGACTCAGGAGTGAAGAAGATACATTTTTAAAAAATCATGAACTATTTTTCCCTGATAAAGCCTTTGAAGAAAGTGCTTTAGTAACGGTCTCCTGACACGTCATGTTAGTTCCTGCCCCCCTCACCCCAACTATTGGAACAACACTTGAGATAGCATACCTGAAGGAGTATGCCCAGGATCACTGGTTTGCAGAGAGGAAAGAAAAATCCCCATCTCCATATAATAAAGACATTAAATTTACACCACCCACCAACCAAGTCACTCACTCCTTATGCATGAGGGAAAATGGGTCAGGAGGCTACAGGTGTTACCAGAGGTGTCCCTTAACATGGAAACAAGGAGTCAGGGAGAAATTTCCCTTAATGATGACTTGAAAGCACATATTCTTCATTTACGTTCAAACATGTTAAAACCATATTTGTATAAGATAAAGCAGGTCTGTGGGTTGACTTCAGACTGAAGGCTACCATTTATTTATACCTCTGCTTCAGGAAAAGCCATACATCTGAACTTCCCAACTTCCCAACTATTGTCAAGTTTATAAACAGCTGGTGTTTACTGAGTCCCTTGTGTGTGAAATCGTTCAGTGTTAGATTCTGGTTATTTGCTCCAATGTCTGACCTGGGTTCTGTCTTAAAGTAGTTTAAAGTCTACTGGGGGTGGGGAGGCATTAGTGAAACAAGGACCAAATAAATAACTGCTCTAGGAAGCTGAGAAAGGAGAAATAGGGGAGAAGATATATTATTAAGGAAATCTTTGTGAAAGAGAGTGAACTTGAGTCAGGTCTTTTTTTTTTTTTTTTTAAAGATTTATTTTATTTATTTATTTCTCCCCACTCCCTCGTGTCTGTTCATCTTCCTTTTTTAGGAAGCACTGGGAACCGAACCTGGGACCTCCCATGTGGTAGGGGCGAAGCTCAATCACTTGAGCCACAGCTGCTCCCCGCTGAGTCAGGTCTTGAAGAAAGGGTATTCTAGGTAAAGGAGCAGCATGAGCAAAGTCAAGGAGTCTGGAATTGAATGGAACATTGGGATCATGGCAAAATATCTGGCTCATTGAGACTCAAGTGGGAGCAAGTTACCAAAGCAGATCATCAAACGTTAAATACTTCCCATGGGCCAACATATATAATGCTTTTTGTGTATCACCAAATTAATCCCCTCAGCACTCTAAGAAGTAGGGACTAGCTCCACTTCCTAAATGAGGAAGCTGAAATTTACAGAGGTTAAATATTGTTTACTGGGCCACATGGATAACATTGAAGAGATGGGAATGAAACCAAGTCTTTTTTTTACTTCAAATTCTATGTTCTTGACAGCTGTCATATGTCAAAGTCAAGGTTAGTGTGGCCAGATAGGGACTGGCTAAGGAATCAGTCCTCAGGTTTGCTCATTGCTCAGGAGGAGGGAAAAGGCTACATGAGATTACTATTAGGCAGGTTTTGTGCATGTGTGTATTTTTACAAATTTTGCCCACATGTTGAATATTTGTTTTGAATCAGCTTTGTTGTACATTCATACATAAGGTATGGGTAAATAACCGAATAAAACTAATAAAAGCCTTGATCTTGTAGATTTTATCATCTTGCGCAGGCAAGAGAGACAAGCCTATTATTGGGCTGCTAAACACAGTTAAAAAGCTGTCTCCTAAAGAACACACAGGGTGGTAAAGCGAGTTAGGAAAGGTCTTTGTGTGCTTACACAGAGATGAAAAAGCTCATTTTCAAAGCAGCAAATTCTATTTTTATACTTAACTGGAGTAGATTAGCTAGTGTTGCCATTTATCACCACTAGATGGCACTATAAGACTAAAGTTAAATTACAATTTTCCTTGCCAATACCACCTCCCCCCCAACTAACCAGAGAATTTTTTTTTCCAGTGAAAAATTGGATAAAGAAGCAATTAGAAGGGGTGGGGTGGGGTGGGTGGGAAATAGATGTTTTGGGGAAAAAAGAGTACTTTTATCCTAAACATACCTTTCATTCTGCTGTTTCACCTTTTAGAGAATTTTTAAAATAATCAGCAGAAAAATAAAGAAATTCTCAGTAAGTATTTTAGAGTTAATATTTTTTTAATTTGTTTTAGTTTGAAAATGTATCCATTTCCTCAAAAGTAGGCACAGCCTTATACTTAAATTTGAGATGTCTGTTTGTGATAGTATTTTAAATTGTGGCTTTAATAAAAAGAAAGCAGACAAAAGGCAATATCTTGTGACTACTGCTATCTACATTTATGAAAACAGTGTGTCTTCATGGTTATATGGTGTGGATGAGATGTTCTTTTGATTCTATGGTCTCAATAAACTTAATAGAAATTTCTGTGTGCTATCTTTGTGAATGCCACTTTATTCAAAGTTATCTTGTTTTGTTAAATTTCACAGACTTTTATTGTCTAAATTATGCAATGAAAATTTTCCAAAAAGAAAAAAAAAACAACTTTTTTTCTCCGTTGTTGTAGCCCTTGCATTACTATGCAGATTTTGTTTAGGATAAATTTTCAGGATTTGGAGCTTCTGATTTCACTCTTTAATGTTTGAGAATGTTAGTATTGTTTTATGATTGTCTCATTAATTTTCATGTTTATTTGCTGCTGTTTTTGTCCCTGACTTCTCTACTTCCATTCTTTGCTTCTGATTCTTTTTCTATTCTTCCCAGGTTCTGTTCCCTGGAGGTGCAATTCCATCACAACAGGTTTTCTACTGTACTTGCTTGCGGTGTCCCTTAATGTGAACTCTGGCTTTTCCATATATGTTTACCTACTTTGCTAAATTTAGTTTCTTATGTGAGTCTTATCCCTTTCTTACCAGTTTTATTTTATAGCATCTCCTATTATCTCTTTATCTTTTATAGCAATAAAGAAGATGAAGTTAATAATAGTTTATTTCCCACAATTTACACTTCTCACCATTTCTTCTAACTACATGACACCAGAGTAATTGGTTGAAAACTGATTTAGGGGACCAGTTGCTAGTTTTTACCACTTCAAATCAAACACTTGTTTGGATTGATGTTTACTTCCAGTGAAAACACTGGATGTTTGGATTCATATGGACATAGCCTTTGTCCTTTCCCATTTCCCACAGTCCCTCAATCCCTCAATTTTTTCACTGTTGCTCTCCAATTTTATCCAAATATTTCCTACTGCTTTTAGGTGGTTTCTTCCTTATGGTTCTGAATCTTTGGATTACACAGGGCATAAGAACAAGGCTTTGTATCAAGAATTGTTTTTCAATGTCTGCTATTGAATAGTTGGTTTCTCTCATGCAAGCAAATATAAGAAGAAACCAGGAGATCGAGATCGAGATCGAGATCCTATCAGTCATAGGCACCCATCCTACCCCCACTTATTTTTTTTAAACTTCACTTTGTGCAGCAAGGCAATATTTAACATCTTTCCTCCACATACTCTGTATTGAAAAGCTTCATAGAGCTGGGAAATATGACTGAATTATGCAACTTTTCTTTATTCAGTATACTGTGGAATGTATCTAAGAAAGATGGAGGAAATATGACCCATTGCATACAAAAGAGAAATAACTGAGAAATTACAAAGTTAAACCATGTACTCAGTCTACTCTCTAAACACCTAGGAGCAAAACAGATCAATTACAAGAGCATTTGAATGAATCCATCTAGCAGAGTTGCTGTCAATGTGCAGTGAAATTTAGGTCACTGGAACTCCAGGTGTGGTCCCTGGCCTAGCAACATCCCATCACATGGGAGCTTGGTAGGATTATAGAATCCCAGAACCTACCCCAGAACTATTGAATCAGAATATACATTTTACAAGATTTGCAGGTGACTCTTGTGCACATTATAGTTTGAAAACCACTGGTTTCAGGCAGGATAGAAATAAGCCTTTATCTGTTTGGGTTCACCTGCTTAAGGTTTTGAATGCTCTAGTCTATTATTATTTTCAAGAAACACGCGGGGAGCAATGAAGTTAAGTGTGTAAAATCCTTATCCTTCTCTCCTCCTTCCCTGCCTCAGAAAGAAGTCTCAAATTCTTTTTGAGGCGACAGAAAAACAAAGTTAGAGCACTACATTATCTTTTTCCAACTTCAAATTGAGATACAATGAAAGGGAAATATAAAATAGCTCCACTGATTTGAGTAACAATATATTAATTTAGCTTTATTCTGTGCTAGACTTTGTCCCCGAATGAAACAATTATTATATAAAAAAGAAAAACATCCCCACTAAGTTTGTATTCTTTCATTTTCTGGTATCTCTTGTGTCTCTTCCAGCTGTGAAATGACTTCTTTCTTTTCTTTGGTCTTCCTCCCGTGCCTCACCTCTCTCTGCTCCCTGCCCCAGCTGGTAACAGTTTATGAAGCCTGTTGCAGTGTTAATACCTAGTTAAGGCTGTTTCAGCTGTTGGCTTTTAAAGAGGTCAATGTCAGGACTATTTTACTATGAATCCTTGATGGATAGGGTAAAATTGGGGACAAGCTGAACTTCTTCCTTCTCACACTGCGGGAAGCCCTACGACTTTGGGCATCTCTTTCCATGATGCAGAGTTGCTGGCTGTGTAAGCAATTAGAAATATTCTGCTTCTAGTCAATTCATTAGAGAAATTTTTAAGACTTTTTAAAAATTATTAATGGACTAAACTTGGCATCCTTGAGATTCCCTGGTACTTTAAATTCACTGCAGTCAGCTATAGGTAGTAGGGACGATACTTATTATCATCTTTATTTCTAACGTGTGTCACATGTCACTTTAGAATTTATAACAAAGAAAGAGTAAGAACCTTAGTGAAAACTATGAACTTTAGTTAATAACAATGTATCAATATTGGTTCATCAATCGTAACAAATGTTCCACATGCATGATGTTAATAATACGGGAAACTGGGTGCAGAAGAGAGGGGTACATGCTGTTCTTTCTGTGCAGTTTTTCTGTAAACTAAAAAATTGCTCTAAAAATGAAGTTTGTTATAAAATAAAAGAATGGTAGGATGCTTTGCTGTGCAATGTACTGTGTAAATGCAGCTGTAGCATGTAAAAAACTTTGTTAAGGGGTAGAGATGTAAAAAGAAAAATTTAAGAAGTTTTGCTTAGTTAAGACACACAGTCCTAAATAAGTTAGTTAGGACAGTCCTAACTAAATGTCCCCAGCCTCAGACATTTTTTTGAGCTACCAATAAAAGTTTTAGTTTTTTTAAGAATAGAATTTATAACAAAGAAAAAAATACGTTTTCCCCTCTGATTTTATCATGATATAGTCAGACTTGTCTGACATCATTAGGATTTTTTAGTATTGTAGTTGATGTTTCAGATTTTAAAATAATATTTTAAGCATTTTGTTTTGATTTTTATTTTCAATAGGCTATAATTTATTGAAAGCAACATTTTGTCTTTTTTGTTCAAGAGACATAAATTGTCCAGATACCCATCTTTGAGGATAGGAAAAAAATTGCATGGTTCAAATCTAATAGAATCCAGTTTCATTACAATTACACCATAGCTAATTAAAAAAAATTTTTTTTTCTCTACAAAGAGAAATGTAGTATATAACATACTTCTTTTCACACTCTTGTCTGGTTAATTTAAACACGTAATTTGAGTGGTCAGTTTTTAATCTTGCTTGCAAGGTTAACTATAGGGCAACACTGTTTGTTTCTTTAAAATTGACTTAACTTTGACTGCTGTTGACATTTTTTAAGGTCTATTTCTTTTAATACTACATAATTTAAGGGGAAAATCAAGACTAATTAGTTGTTAATGAGAGACGCATATAATGAGAAACAAATGTAACATTAATGTCATGTACAATGTATGTCTGTGTAGTTTAAAAGGTAGGAACACAACCATTATTCAAAATTAAGGAATAAAATCATCGTAATAATTACTAGCAGATGTGGTGTAACTTGTGTTGTAAGTCAAAATTTCAGAAAAATGTGTCGCAATGTTTGATAGTATGAATTTGATATTTTTGAAGGGTATATAATTTTTTTCTCCAAATATTTTTAATCCAGATGCCTGACATTTCTTTGGTCCTTAGGAGACTGGAAGAGAGTTAAATGAATACTTTCTCTTCTTTCCTCACCAGCACAGAGATACTTGTCGACATCCTCTGTGTCGGATTGACTTGTGGCCGTCCATCACTCTGCCAGGTTGCTGTCCACTCAAGGTCTAAAGAGCATCTTGTGAGTTTCCAGGCTCCAAGTTCACACATTTTGTGTTATCACATATGACTATTAAATTCCATCTTGTGGCTGGAATGTAATGATCAGGTGACTTCGTTGCTTCTCAGCATACAAGCAGGCAGTTGAACTGGACATACTGATTCTCAGCCTTGGGTGTGCAAATCCTGTACAAGTGAGCAATGTCTTAGGTAAGCACTAAAGTCTTTTTCCTTCAGGGTTTCTAGAGGGAGATGATTTTGAAACATTGTCCTTTTAGAATTCCATGGACTAACAGTACTAAAAGTCTCGGCTGGTGAGGTTGAGGGCAAGGAGGGGAAGACAGGCAGTGGAAATTAATCTAAAAACATCACCAGGGGTGTGGTTTTAACTCTTGAGCTCTTACAAGGTATGAACCTAAGGAGTGATAACAATAACAACAGTTTTCCTAGTCCCGTTCATTCATTTCATTCATTCAACAAATATTTATCAAGTGTCTTCTATGTACCAGGTACTGTTGTGGGGGCAGAAGTTAAAACAGTGGAAATCCCTGCTCTCATGGAACTTAAGTTCCAGCAGATAGTAATTGCTAACATTTGTTGAGGCTTCGTGTATCCCAAGCACTCTTCTAAGTACTTGTCATACAACATTTCAATTAATCCTTATAACAATCTTATGAGATTGTTCTAATTACAAAGGTAATAAGAAGCCTGTATTTAAAATACAATATCAGTACTACTAAAAATGAAAATAAAATGTCTTCATAGAAACACATACTTATAATTAAAATAGTTTTGATTAGTTTGAACCAAATAAACATTCAAGCTACTGGAAAAATTATGTAGATGTTGGTATAAATGTAAGAAAACATTTTAAACACTCATACCTATATTTCATGTAACAAGGAGAAAAGTCTCTAATGTAACATCAAAATTAACTCTGATCAAATAAATTTGTAGAGAAAGGCAAATTTTGGAGGGTGTGTAGAAAGGGTGTTGGATATTTATGTCAGAGCCAGCTACCAGCAGGCTCATAATAAAAGACAGTTTTTCCTAAAAGTTATGGTACATAGAACACTTATGTCAGAATAACCTGGGATGCTTGTTAAAATTGCCCACATGTATGCATTCTCTAGACACAGTGTGCCAGAATATCTTGCGGCAGGGCTCAGGAATCTGCATTTTCCTCCAGCTCCCTACGTAATTCTTATTCACACAAAAGTTTGAGAACCACTGATATACAGTGTCATTTTCACAGTCTGATATCTCAGATGGTCTCTCTCTTTGAAATTCTCAAAGAGTTATGTTGCAGCTGGTGAACATCTGTCTAGAATTCTAATACAAGCAGTAATAGCACGTAATAACATACAAAATCCATTAATGTTGAACAAGGGTGTCTGTTATCTGGCATTCTGAAAGCTTGGATATTGCTTTTCTTTCTATGTGTATTGTGAAGCAGTGGCATAAATCTCAATTTTTGTCTGCCTTTATCTCTGATGGCGATTATTTCATTTATCATATCTAGTGCTTTAGATACTATGTTTACTACTATTTTATTATGTCCCTGATCTTCTCTCCAAAGCAATTTTTAAAAGTAATTTTGGAAAAAACTTGTTTTTAGAAGGTAAGGAAAACTAATTACTAATCAATCTTATGACCACGATCATTAGAATTATAAATATATTTTTTTCTTTAATTGATCAGTGTAAGAGAGGCTAGGCTACAGTAACAAACAATTTCTTTTTTTTTTTTT